>CM067299.1:120709576-120762076 GCA_034231615.1 Meghimatium bilineatum | reverse complement strand
ATTGGGCTTAAAGGAAAACACAAGCACATTGTAGAACAACTTGGGCTTAAAGGAAAACACAAGCACATTGTAGAACAACTTGGGCTTAAAGGAAAACACAAGAACATTGTAGAACAACTTGGGCTTAAAGAAAAACACAAGAACATTGTAGAACAACTTGGGCTTAAAGGAAAACACAAGCACATTGTAGAACAACTTGGGCTTAAAGGAAAACACAAGAACATTGTAGAACAACGTGGGCTTAAAGGAAAACACAAGAACATTGTAGAACAACGTGGGCTTAAAGGAAAACACAAGAACATTGTAGAACAACTTGGGCTTAAAGGGGTAGGCAGAGATAGAAGTGGTAGAGTAACATCACAAGATGGACAGGTTACACTCTATGAGTACACCACTAAAGCAAGAGACAGAATGTTCATGTTGAAGGTCCGCTGCAACCAGACTTCGTAGCGGAGACGGCACATGATACTGATCACTGGGAGCATTATACATATATATTTATTATGAATATTATACGACAGTATTATACATGATATTATTTATATAAATTGTATTGTCGCATTATAAAACTATTGATATCTTTTTATGCATTATATTCGATATTTTCAACTGATTATTCAAACAAGAACAAATAGAAAATGTCAGAGAGACTGAATATCTCGTGTCAACCATCAAAACCACATGAGATTGCTCGGCAGAGATCATAAAGAGATTAACAATTTCCCTACAAAAATAATCACACATGAAAAAGCTAAGGGGCAAACAGAGAAAAAAATTAAGAAGCTATATTTCCCAGTGGCAACATATGGTTTTGAGATGTAGACAATGACATCTTCAGTGGCAACATATGGTTTTGAGATGTGGACAATGACATCTTCAGTGGAAAAGAACATATCGGCTTTCGGAATCAAATGTTATCGAAAGATTCTAAGAATATCATGGACAGAAAGATGAACCAACTCAGACTTCCGCAAAGACTTGAACATAGAAGAAGAATGGTTTAAAAAACAAACAACAAGCGACCATATTTCGGATATATAAAGAGATACAAATTGTTCAGAAATATTAATCGTGGAGGGAAAGTCCCAGTTAGGAGGCAGGCCAAGATTACTATCATCACATGATATGGCATACCTTCTACACATGAAACTAGAAGATGATTGGCAGCTCGCGTACAACCGTGGGGCACATAGAGTGAAAATGTGCACAATGGTCTGTGAAAGACTCGTCTCATACATAGATAGTAGTGTGTAATGTTGACGAGTTGGAGAAACATCGCTTCCGCCAGAGATTTGGACAAATATCACCTGTATTCTTGTCTCACGATGCTGAATAAAACGCCTAAGCCCTCTCTGCAGCTCATTCATGGTTAGTCAACAGACTTCACAACAACGGATATCATAGGCAGTCAGCCCCACGTTCTCCTTAGTCGCATCTTACGACATGCATATAATGTAGCAGTCGTAATATATGTAGTTATTATGTCTAAGCCTCTTACAGAGGCCACTTCAGTCCAGGTAACTATACACGTATTCATTCAGTCCAGGCAACTATACATTTATTAATTCAGTCCAGGTTACTATACAATTATTCATTCAGTCCAGGTAACTATACAATTATTCATTCAGTCCAGGTAACTATACAATTATTCATTCAGTCCAGGTAACTATACAATTATTCATTCGGTCCAGGTAACTATACACTTATTCATTCAGTTAGGGCAACTATACACTTATTCATTCGGTCCAGGTAACTATACACTTATTCATTCAGTCCAGGTAACTATACAATTATTCATTCAGTCCAGGTAACTAACTATACAATTATTCATTCAGTCCAGGTAACTATACAATTATTCATTCGGTCCAGGTAACTATACACTTATTCATTCAGTCCAGGTAACTATACAATTATTCATTCGGTCCAGGTAACTATACACTTATTCATTCAGTCCAGGTAACTATACACTTATTCATTCAGTCCAGGTAGCTATACACTTATTCATTCGGTCCAGGTAACTATACACTTATTCATTCGGTCCAGGTAGCTATACAGTTATTCATTCAGTCCAGGTAACTATACACTTATTCATTCAGTCCAGGTAGCTATACACTTATTCATTCGGTCCAGGTAACTATACACTTATTCATTCGGTCCAGGTAGCTATACAGTTATTCATTCAGTCCAGGTAACTATACACTTATTCATTCAGTCCAGGTAGCTATACACTTATTCATTCAGTCCAGGTAACTATACAATTATTCATTCAGTCCAGGTAACTATACACTTATTCATTCAGTCCAGGTAACTATACACTTATTCATTCAGTCCAGGTAACTATATAATTATTCATTCAGTCCAGGTAACTATACACTTATTCATTCAGTCCAGGTAACTATACACTTATTCATTCGGTCGAGGTAGCTATACACTTATTCATTCGGTCCAGGTAGCTATACACTTATTCATTCGGTCCAGGTAGCTATACACTTATTCATTCAGTCCAGGTAGCTATACACTTATTCATTCGGTCGAGGTAGCTATACACTTATTCATTCGGTCCAGGTAGCTATACACTTATTCATTCAGTCCAGGTAGCTATACACTTATTCATTCGGTCGAGGTAGCTATACACTTATTCATTCAGTCCAGGTAGCTATACACTTATTCATTCGGTCGAGGTAGCTATACACTTATTCATTCGGTCCAGGTAGCTATACACTTATTCATTCAGTCCAGGTAGCTATACACTTATTCATTCGGTCGAGGTAGCTATACACTTATTCATTCGGTCGAGGTAACGTGTAGACCTATTAATGCAGACCAAGTAACTAACTATACACTTATTCATTGAGTCCAGGTAACTATACACTTACTCATTCAGTCCGGGTAACTATACGCTTAATTAGTTACACCCAAGATAAGCGGAAGCTCATACGGACTTGTTCTTTCTGCAATGACTTCTTCCTGATGTTTCGTTCACGTGGAACATGTTTATACCTGCAGTTTTGTCACTTCAATAAACCTGGCCGTGTTGTGTAAATAATACAGATGTCCGTAGAGTGTTGTCGTTGACTGATGTTTCTCTGGTCCAGTGTGCTTGCCTCAATATTCCACAATCAGGATATTATTCAATGTAGTTTGTTGTGCCTATCCACATGGCTGTGTTGTCAGTCTTGAACTTTTTTGTATCGTTGATGTTCCGTGGACTAACTTTCAAACCTGCCACAAAATAAGTCTAATTGTTTACACACGTTCCCCCCTCCCCTCTCCGTCGTTTTCTATCGCAGTAAAATCATGTGGTCTCAATACACTTCACCACTATCTGATAATTTGTGTATGTTTATCAATATTTGTGTCTCCGTCAGGTTACTGTCTATTATCTTTCTTCTCTTTTCTTAGTACTCCCGTTCTTATACGATACGCCATTATTTCTGTGAATTTTATAATGTCGACTGTTCTGTTTCTCAAGTACATTAATATTTCAATTTTTATGCCCGTTGGTCGGCTTGCATTATTTTCTGGATAACAGCATTTTCATGGTGATTGAGTTTGTTTTATGCGAACTATTAAACTAGATTACTTGGCAATTTTGACGAAACTCGTACTGCTATATTGTGTGAATCCAATCTCAAAGTATTGATAAATCGTGTCCGAACTTACATGTAGTCTCTTGAGAATTCTTTTCTGTGCGTTCTTGTCTAAGGAATGTCTAGTTATTTTTGTGGTTGCTGATGAAAACATATTGACCGAAACGTTGATATTTGTAATCAAACATAATTTATTGTTTTATGCTTATGTTAATTTGTTGATTGAGCTTGGTTTGCGCAGTTTAACATATCGACACCACATGTTCATTATCTCGTGTAGACATCACGTTAAACCTTGTCTACGGGTGTGCCTCCTGGCCTAGTATCTCTGGCATCAGTACCCGTACTTGCTTCGGCAGGACTGTGGTCCTGTTCGATATAGGAGATGGCCAGACCAATATTAGTTTCCAGCCTATGTTGGCTGGATTAAGCACCATCTCCACTTGAATGAGTTGGCCTCGTTGAGGGTGATCAATCTTGTTTGACATCAGTGCGCTGATCTGTCATCACGAATAATAATTTCCTTCATGAATCCCCGAAGAAAACGAACAAAGAGCTTCTGACAACACTGCGTGTTAAAGAAAAAGAACTATTAAAGGAAATAAACATCAAATAAAAAAATACAATATTTTGGACATTCAAAGATGTGGCACCTCGTCTTAGACCGTATTTGACGGTAGATTTGAGCGGAGGCAAACAAGAGGTAAGTAGTAATACAAGAGGGAAACATCACCAGATGGACAGATGCAGTTTAGCAAAGTATCCAATCGATGCAAGAGATACTGGATGTTGGAAGTCCGTGGAAGCCAGCCTTCGTTATGGAACCGGCATTTACCGATTGACGAATCTCCTCCACCTATGGTTGATGTTTCTCATGACGTCAGTATGTGTCCGGTAACTTCTACCTATGGTTGATGTTTCTCATGACGTCAGTATATGTCCGGTAACTTCTACCTATGGTTGATGTTTCTCATGACGTCAGTATATGTCCGGTAACTCATGATCTGTTGTTTGTATTTGAACATTCAAGAAGACCCAGATCTTTCTCTTGAATGTAATATCCTTCTTTGGTGTCTCAGTGATGTCTATCAATATCACAAACACTGTAGCTGTCTCTTTGTATGCATGTATCTCACTCCGTGCTCTCAAGTCTTCTAATTCTACCTTTGTGTTTCTGTGGCCTCCAGTCTTCTAATTCTACCATTGTGTGTCTGTGGCCTCCAGTCTTCTAATTCTACCATTGTGTTTCTGTGGCATACAGTCTTCTAATTCTACCTTTGTGTTTCTGTGGCCTCCAGTCTTCTAATTCTACCTTTGTGTTTCTGTGGCCTCCAGTCTTCTAATTCTACCATTGTGTGTCTGTTGCCTCCAGTCTTCTAATTCTACCTTTGTGTGTTTGTGGCCTCCAGTCTTCTAATTCTACCTTTGTGTGTCTGTGGCCGCCAGTCTTCTAATTCTACCTTTATGTTTCTGTGGCCTCCAGTCTTCTAATTATACCTTTGTGTTTCTGTGGCCTCAAGTCTTCTAATTCTACCATTGTGTGTCTGTGGCCTCCAGTCTTCTAATTCTACCTTTGTGTTTCTGTGGCCTCCAGTCTTCTAATTCTACCATTGTGTGTCTGTTGCCTCCAGTCTTCTAATTCTACCTTTGTGTGTTTGTGGCCTCCAGTCTTCTAATTCTACCTTTGTGTGTCTGTGGCCTCCAGTCTTCTAATTCTACCATTGTGTGTCTATGGCCTCCAGTCTTCTAATTTTACCTTTGTGTTTCTGTGGCCTCGTCTTCTAATTATATCTTTGTGTGACTGTGGTCTTTAGTCCTCTATTTCTATCATTGTGATACTGTGTCTTCTAATTCTTTTTGTTACTGTGGTCTTAAGTCCTCTAATTCTATCTTTATGTTTCTGTGTTCTTCAGTCCTCGAATTATATCTTTGTGTTATGTGGTCTCCAGTCCTATAATTTTACATTTGTGTTACTGTGGTCTCCAGTCCTCTAATTCTATCTTTGTGTTACTGTGGTCTTCAGTCTTCTATTTTTTTCATTACTCTTGTTCTTACTTTCTCTCTGCTGTTTCCTTCTTCACCGAATGTCTTCACTTCACCAAATGTCTTCACCTTCACACAATTTCATCGCTTCACTCTGCAGACATCTCATTGTCTGACGTTATTCTCGTACTACTTCTGCCACCACGGTGTATTTACAAGACAAGAATATATAGTTGAGATTTCAACTGGTACTAAAGAAGAACAAACTGACGCGGGCGGTTTTCCCGAATAACGATTGTTTGATACGAAAGCAAATGGTGTCTAGCAAGGACGTTAGCTGCAGTTCGATGCCAAGGCTTGCCTGTATGCAGACTCACGAATAGCGTTGCGCGGCGCCAGCTAAGGGCTCCAAATATTCTCCTCACGCCAGGCACTGCAATCCCCTCCTGTGGACAGACTAACCACACCACAACTGCCCACTTTACTCTGCCTCGATAACGTTGTATACCCCTTGTGACCACTTTTCTACCCTGTCACCGCCACCATCACCACGGCAACAAGCACATTAATTCCTGGCAGATTTGATTATCTAAAAACTGTTCCAACTTTGAACTGAAGTCAGCGACAACAGCGAATTCATCATTCGCGCGGCGCAGTCCTCTAAATATCGCATCAAGATTACACGAAAATAAAGATTACAACTACTTCTCTGACTTATGGACGTACATTTGCTTGTACTTACTTACAAGTAACCATATCACCGGCACTGAATTCACCGTTGTTCTTTATACCTGTTCTAGTACATAACGTTTGACGGGTGTCGATGGTTATCTTACTGACAGCCATCACAAGAATCAGTCAACTCTGTTGACTAAATCCTCATCAACAGATCATCTCATACCTCTGACAGTAAGTACAAATATGTTCTCTACCTAGTTGATTTATAACATACCTGTACCTATCTTGTTGAATAACATCGCTAGCAATCTATTCCACTGTACAGGAACATGTGATTTAGTTCGACAATAGAACATGTGATTTAGTTCGACAATAGAACATGTGATTTAGAATACAGGCACAGCCTTCATATATATATGAATATATATCAGCATTGAATGGAAACAGCGCTATATTTATATATATATATATAAAATGATACATATATATAATGTATATATACTATATTCTAAAGCAAGGCTAGATATGCGATGTGATTGTGTGTTCCCTGTATCCCCCCAAGTGCAAGGAATATGATTGACAGATTTGACAAGGCATGTGATTTAGTTGTCAGTGTAAGTAGTAAACACGGATTAATCTCGCAGTACATGTTTCATTCTCGTCCGTTGTAGGCTTACATCAAAATGAACAATAATAGGTATAAGTGTTGTCAAAATAAGTCGAGAGGACAACCTAACAACGAGACAGTGACAGACAACGAGGCAGTGACAGACAACGAGACAGTGACAGACAACGAGGCAGTGACAGACAACGAGACAGTGACAGACAACGAGACAGTGACAGACAACAAGGCAGTGACAGACAACGAGGCAGTGACAGACAACAAGGCAGTGACAGACAACGAGGCAGTGACAGACAACGAGGCAGTGACAGACAACGAGGCAGTGACAGACAACGAGACAGTGACAGACAACGAGGCAGTGACAGACAACGAGACAGTGACAGACAACGAGGCAGTGACAGACAACGAGACAGTGACAGACAACGAGGCAGTGACAGACAACGAGGCAGTGACAGACAACGAGGCAGGGAAGTTGATAGGTTGTCTTATTGATTTATTTTGGTAACATTTATACCTATTTTTGTTTATTTTGATATTTTTTTTGGGTTACATCAGTCACCCGTTTCCTGTTTAGGGTCGTTACCTGGCACCTACCCGTGAGGTCCAGAGTTCGATCCTCGGTAATGAATGAGTGTTTTTTTTCTGTGGGAGGGTAAATTAAAAACGCACCCCGTACATGCCGTGGCGACAGCAAGAGCATGCGGCGTTTACCACACAGCTACAAATCCCTCCCTGCAACGCCTTAACGGGAATACAAGCAGTATTGACATTGACCTGATACTGGAACATCCCATTGTAGACTTACCCGTGATTCAGTCATTAGTAGAGACAGTTGTAGGTACCTTTTAGTAAATGTGTTATAATACGTCTGTACATGTAACTGAGAGCTTTATTCTCCTCTTATACGCTAACCAGTGATTTAGTCATTAGTACAGGTAGTAATCATCACAACAGGTAGTCATCTGTTTCAATCTCTCATTACAGGTAAACTTGTGATTTAGTCCATCTCACACACAGATACTGGGTATATTATGTAGCCTTTCCCCCCCCCCCCTCCTGTAAGGTGGATAGGTCGATCGGTACAGGTAGATATGCGATTTCATCTGTTGTTACAGGTAGACTGTTCTGTGTCGATATATTTGCTTCGTCAGTACAGTTTATGGCTAGAGTTATAAGTTGTACGGTTATACCTGTTGTTATAGGTAGATAGATATATTTGCTTCGACAGTAGAGGTATTTATGGCTAGGGTTATAAGGTATGTGATTATACCTGTTGTTACAGGTAGATATATTTGCTTCTTCATTACAGGTATTTGTGGCTTGGGTTATATAATATTTATGGCTAGGATTATATAATATTTGTGGCTTGGGTTATATAATATTTATGGCTAGGATTATATAATATTTATGGCTCATCATCATCATCATCAGGTGCCATGCCGGATGGCGTAGGCGGTCATGGCTCTCCACAGCTCTCTGTCCACCGTATTATGTATCAAAATCGTTGTTGTTTCCTTGCCGTGCCAGGTTGTCAAACTGTCTAATATTTTCTCACATTGTCGCCCTCTGTCTCTGGTGCCTTCAATCTTGCCTGTTGTGACTATGTTCTCTAAACCTGTCTGTCTCATGAAGTGTCCAAAAAAAAGAAGATTGCCTTTTTCTTATATTTTTTATAGCTAAGATTGTAAGTTATGACTACATCACCTAGAAACCGGAAAAGTTGACAGATGCTGCGATCCCTGTTTCAATGACTCCATCACTGTATAGCGTTGTTTCAATGACTCCATCACTGTATAGCGTTTTTTCAATGACTCCATCAGTGCATAGCGTTGTTTCAATGACTCCATCAGTATATAGCGTTGTTTCAATGACACCATCAGTGTATAGCGTTGTTTCAATGACTCCATCACTGTTTAGCGTTTTTTCAATGACTCCATCAGTGCATAGCGTTGTTTCAATGACTCCATCAGTGTATAGCGTTGTTTCAATGACTCCATCAGTGTATAGCGTTGTTTCAATGACACCATCAGTGTATAGCGTTGTTTCAATGACTCCATCACTGTATAGCGTTTTTTCAATGACTCCATCACTGTATAGCGTTTTTTCAATGACTCCATCAGTGCATAGCGTTGTTTCAATGACTCCATCAGTGTATAGCGTTGTTTCAATGACACCATCAGTGTATAGCGTTGTTTCAATGACTCCATCAGTGTATAGCGTTGTTTCAATGACACCATCAGTGTATAGCGTTGTTTCAATGACACCATCAGTGTATAGCGTTGTTTCAATGACACCATCAGTGTATAGCGTTGTTTCAATGACACCATCAGTGTATAGCGTTGTTTCAATGACACCATCAGTGTATAGCGTTGTTTCAATGACACCATCAGTGTATAGCGCTGTTTCAATGACACCATCAGTGTATAGCGCTGTTTCAATGACACCATCAGTGTATAGCGTTGTTTCAATGACACCATCAGTGTATAGCGTTGTTTCAATGACACCATCAGTGTATAGCGTTGTTTCAATGACACCATCAGTGTATAGCGTTGTTTCAATGACACCATCAGTGTATAGCGTTGTTTCAATGACACCATCAGTGTATAGCGTTGTTTCAATGACACCATCAGTGTATAGCGTTGTTTCAATGACACCATCAGTGTATAGCGTTGTTTCAATGACACCATCAGTGTATAGCGCTGTTTCAATGACACCATCAGTGTATAGCGTTGTTTCAATGACACCATCAGTGTATAGCGTTGTTTCAATGACACCATCAGTGTATAGCGCTGTTTCAATGACACCATCAGTGTATAGCGCTGTTTCAATGACACCATCAGTGTATAGCGTTGTTTCAATGACACCATCAGTGTATAGCGTTGTTTCAATGACACCATCAGTGTATAGCGTTGTTTCAATGACACCATCAGTGTATAGCGTTGTTTCAATGACACCATCAGTGTATAGCGTTGTTTCAATGACACCATCAGTGTATAGCGTTGTTTCAATGACACCATCAGTGTATAGCGTTGTTTCAATGACACCATCAGTGTATAGCGTTGTTTCAATGACACCATCAGTGTATAGCGTTGTTTCAATGACACCATCAGTGTATAGCGTTGTTTCAATGACACCATCAGTGTATAGCGTTGTTTCAATGACACCATCAGTGTATAGCGTTGTTTCAATGACACCATCAGTGTATAGCGTTGTTTCAATGACACCATCAGTGTATAGCGTTGTTTCAATGACACCATCAGTGTATAGCGTTGTTTCAATGACACCATCAGTGTATAGCGTTGTTTCCATTCAATGCTAATATATATCTATTCTGGTAGGAATACAAAGGTAATCTTTCTAATCATAGGTTGTGTCATTAACTTAACCTATTGACGGCGGTCGACTCCCGCGTCAACTATGCGAATGATGGGTTCAGTATTAACATCTTTTAGATACTCCACACACATCTCTACGCTCTATGTCCATCTTATATACTCCACACACATCTCTACGCTCTATGTCCATCTTATATACTCCACACACATCTCTACGCTCTATGTCCATCTCATATACTCCACACACATCTCTATTATCTATGTCCATCTTATGCTGGTTAAGATCGCATAAATTATCTTTTAGTTTACACATATAGCGATGGTGACGAAGAGATACAAGCCAGAACACATTGCATCTTGTAGCAGATTGCTCTGTAACGAGGAGTGTTAAATGTGCCAACACTACGGATGGGTCCACACATCGGACCTTATAATAATGAGATAGTATGCCCAGAAATGTGTGATGTTTTTCTGGGAGGACGTGAGAATACTGGAATACATGCTCACTGGACGGTCCTTCTTCGTAGACTAAACAAACACCTATCCCCCCCCCCCCAACACACACAGACACAACCATGTTTTTGGTATTAGATATTAGGTATGTTGATTAAACTTTTCGTACACCAGAGATGTCCATAAGTACTCATATCTCTGCTTTAGTCAATCTCTCTGGGTAGAACGGCTGATGGTTCCGGTTCTCTGTTGGTTCACAACTCTTTTTGAAATCTTTGTCAGGGGTTCTCTACGGGTCACGCCCATTCTCACTCCCTAATCGCGCATTCTCGATATTGACTCATTCTCATTCATCTCAAAATCCTCTCATCGTGCGCACTCACGAAGAACAAGGAATATGTCATCTCGATCCGTAGGCTGAACATCTGTTACTGTGGCGGGCTAGCTAATTGGTAGGTCTGTTCATTTCCCTCCACGCCCGTGTGTCCGGGGACACACATAAGGGTTAGTTTCCGTAGTGATGTCCACATTTTAGCTCTTTCTAATGAGACAAATGTGTCAAGAGCTACCTTCTGACAGCTATATCATCAAGACTACTTGATTATGTCAGTCAAACATCACATCCACAATCAAATTCTTTTCCTCAATGCAAACCAGACAAAATGAACATATGTATTATACGAGTAAATTGTCTCGCACACAATATAGTATTGGTCACAAACAAAAAGAAAAACTAGAAAAGTGTCAACAACTTGGAATATCTTAGTTCAATGTAATATCTCGAAGAGACTATATCAATGGTCATACAGAAACATCACTGATGAACCAAATCTATTTCAAGGGGCAAACAGAAAACACGGAAATTACAACTATTAAAATCCTCTATTATACTATTTCAGTTTTATTTGTCCACAATTAAGAATTCTTACATGCGCTCTCTTTCACATGCCCCCTTTTTTCAAATACATCCTCTTTGCGGCGTATTTTCCGAAAATAGAAGACTAGACAGAGAAATAGAAACAATTTGTTAGAAAGCAAGCACAGTGACCTACCAACTTTCACCATTACTTCTTCACGCAAACATCAAAATGGAAATCAAAAGACAGATAATATCTACAATTTTTATACCAACACTCTGCTACCAATGTTAAACATAGACTTTCGCAGCAGAGGAAAATCGTTGCATGTGAAATGAAGTGTCTGAGAAAAGCTGCAATGGTTACCTAAATGAAATAAGAAATGAAGAAATTAGGAAAAGAGTTGGTATAATATGTATTATTATACGACTTGAATGACAAGTCGTAGTTTTTCGATTTTCTTACCACTTGAATGACAAGTCGTAGTTTTTCGACTTTCTTACCACTTGAATGGCAAGTCGTAGTTTTTCGATTCTCTTCCATTCAGCGCCTTTAACATCACGGCGGTTCTTACATTCCATCAATGTGAAATTTTCAAAGAGGACAAAATATGGACACTATCCTCCTGCATCTTGCGTATTGCTCCAGCAATATATGTGTTTCTAGCTCCTGCATCTTGCGTATTGCTCCAGCAATATATACCACACACTTCACTGATGGAGTACTTACTCCAAAACTAGTCTAAAAAAAGTCAAGAACACCAAATGGCAAGATAAGATTCCAGATACCACCGTCCTTGGAAGATCTGGTATCCCCAGCGTTGACACTATCCTAATGCAGACACGGATTCGTTGGGCAGGTCATGTGGTACGTATGCCAGACTATCGCATGCCAAAGATACTTCTCTATGGTGAGCTGGAGAAAGGTAAACGATCTCAAGGTGGCCAAAAGAAGCACTAAAATGACTCGTTGAAGACCTCACTGAAAGCCGTTGAAATAGACCAAGACACATGGGAAGAACTTGCACAGAACAAATCTACATCGCGTTTTACAATAAAAAAAGAACACATCTTGTGAATAGAGGAGAAATGCTGCAGACAACAGCGGAGAGTAGCTAGAAAATCACGGATAGACCAAAATCCGTCTACAGTGGTCATTAAATGTCCGAACTGTCCAAGGACATTTACAGTTCGAATAGGGCTCACTAGCCATCTACAAATATTATACATGGTCATAATTCTAACTGAATATTCAAAAGTGGATGTAAAAATGGTCATTATCACTTGTGATGGACGAATACACACACACACACACACACACGTCCTCCATCGATACATCATACACTTGACTGATGGAGTACTTACTCCAGCGATACATCACACACTTGACTGATGGAGTACTTCCTCCAGCGATACATCACACACTTGACTGATGGAGTACTTACTCCAGCGATACATCATACACTTGACTGATGAAGTACTTCCACCAGTTTCAGATAGTCATGTTAGAATATTGATGGTGTATTATCCGTCTGCCCTTGATATGTTTTACACAATTTGTTAAACCTTGTGCAGAATCTTCTTAGTAGTCTCTTGCAACACACATGTCACTATCAGTTATAGTACATGTCACTATCAGTTATAGTACATGTCACTATCAGTTATAGTACATGTCACTATCAGTTATAGTACATGTCACTATCAGTTATAGTACATGTCACTATCAGTTATAGTACATGTCACTATCAGTTATAGTACATGTCACTATCAGTTATAGTACATGTCATATAGGCCAATGTGTAGCGTTATTATTTTCTCCCTATTTGTGTGTACTGTTGTGTACGGACGTGATAACAACTTACCAAATGTCATACTTGTCAATGTCAGTCATAGCAAATGTCATACTTGTCAATGTCAGTCATAGAAAATGTCATATTCCAGTAATGTATCATTATACTAATGCATCTATTGGTCATTTAAACTATTGCTTGCATTCAATAGTTTGCCAATTACTTCGTAATGGTACGGATGTCAAACTGGCTACATCTGTTCTGGAATAAAATACACTTGGATTGTAGATCCTGCTCGTTATGCAAAGTCACAGCGCCATACTACATGTATGTACACATCAGATCGCCAGACTACATGTATGTACACATCAGATCGCCAGACTACATGTATGTACACATCAGATCGCCAGACTACATGTATGTACACATCAGATCGCCAGACTACATGTATGTACACATCAGATGAAATTTATTGATTAGATCCAATCTCAGACAGTGACGGACATGTTTCATCGTATCAATAAGCCTCAGGGAGAGTCAATGTTTATTTTGTTCAAGTATTAGTCCTCTACTTCTAACTATCCTATGTCAATATGTGGATCGTAACTTGAAGAGAACATTCACTCTTCCCCAAATGATATCCCAAGCACCAGTTTATGCAAGAGAACATTCATTCTTCCCCAAATGATATCCCAAGCACCAGTTTATGCAAGAGAACATTCACGTATCTCTAAACGTTATCTAAGACACCAGATTATATAAGAGCAAGTTCACGTATCTCTAAACGTTACCTGGGACATCACGTTCCGTAAGATGACATTGGGTCCAAGGGCATGAGCCCATGGACCGCTGGATCAGCAACCAACCGTAAGATGACATTGATATATTTTCAAACGTTATCTCAGACACCAGGTTCATATGAAAGTAAGAATACAGATACAATAAAAAATATAGAATTTAGAAAACCACTTAGTAATAGCACTCTCAGACAGAAAATTGAAACAATGAATTCCTGTTGAGTATCGTTTCCTGTGTAAATGTCGGCATTGAATGCGAGTTGAAAGCACAAATTGTTTCCTTCAAATGTTCCCACTGAATGTTTTCTGTTGTATCTAGCTGATTAGATTTGAAATGTCATAGATATCCCTACGCTTCTGGCACCACTGAGTGCTTCATGAACAGAAACGATGCGCTAGATTGACATTAACCTGACTAGTTCACATTATTAACCCTTCTCTTATTATGTTTAGAACTTGCAGCTAATATCGCAGCAGTATTGTGTCCAGCGTGATCGCTTGAGATGTGTCGTTTCTTGGCACGTACTTCGTGTACATACCCTCAACATATTGGGCAGGATGCCGTGTTTCACGTTCTCTCTCTCTCTCTTTCTCTCAGTGTTTCTCCCCTTCTCTGAACGTCAATTGAATATATATATATATATATATTTCTTTCTTGGAACTAACAATCGTATTGCGGCAGAAGAGCAAAGAATAGCAACACTGTTTACCTTCCATGCATGTTGTAAGAAGCGAGTAAGGAGCTATACGGCAAATTTACCTGTCCCTTTCCATTTAGGGTCAAAATGATCTAGTATCCATGTCTAAGTTGAACGTGTCAGTCCGAAAGACACAGACGGCGCAGGGAAGTTGTAAACCATTACACAACGCATTCTTTTATTCCGGATTACATCCTGCTTATCTGCAGGAGTTTGAGAAAGAACGCAGAAGGAGGACTACGAATCAGCAACATTAGGACACAGATTATGACGCAGGCTGCTATCAAGCAGCCACAAATTGTCATCGATGGGGATACGCTAGAGGTTGTTGACCACTTGACGTATCTAAGATCATCAATCAACAAGATATGATCTCTGGATACACAAAATATGCTTCAGCATTGCCAACAATCAACAGATTAACAACTAAAAAAAGGGTTTCTGGGAAAAAAGAAAATTAACAATAAAATAAAAACTCCTGGCTTACCAGGCTTGAGTCAGTAGTACCCTCCTCTATGGCAGTGAAACATCGGCAATCTATATGCACCAGGGGAGACGACTGAACAGCTTTCACATGCGTTACTTAGGTAGAAGGCATTGGAGTTATGTGGCAGGACAAAATCACGCAGACTGATGTATTGAACAGAACAGGAGGAGTACTTTACACAATATTTTTATATACTCAGTCTTGGTAGACTCAGGTAGCTGGGACACACTAGGAGGTTGGAAGATGGCTGGGACACAATAGGAGGATGGAAGATGGCTCGGATACACTAGGAGGATGGAAGATGGCTAGGACACACTAGGAGGATGGAAGATGGCTAGGACACACTAGGAGGATGGAATATGGCTAGGACACACTAGGAGGATGGAAGATGGCTGGGACACAATAGGAGGATGGAAGATGGCTCGGATACACTAGGAGGATGGAAGATGGCTAGGACACACTAGGAGGATGGAAGATGGCTAGGACACACTAGGAGGATGGAATATGGCTAGGACACACTAGGAGGATGGAAGATGGGCTAGGACACACTAGGAGGATGGAAGATGGCTAGGACACACTAGGAGGATGGAAGATGGCTAGGACACACTAGGAGGATGGAAGATGGCTGGGACACACTAGGAGGATGGAAGATGGCTAGGACACACTAGGAGGATGGAAGATGTCTGGGACACACTAGGAGGATGGAAGATGGCTGGGACACACTAGGAGGATGGAAGATGGCTGGGACGCACTAGGAGGATGGAAGATGGCTGGGACACACTAGGAGGATGGAAGATGGCTGGGACACACTAGGAGGATGGAAGATGGCTAGGACACACTAGGAAGATGGAAGATGGCTAGGACACACTAGGAGGATGGAAGATGGCTAGGACACACTAGGAAGATGGAAGATGGCTAGGACACACTAGGAAGATGGAAGATGGCTGGGACACACTAGGAGGATGGAAGATGGCTAGGACACACTAGGAAGATGGAAGATGGCTAGGACACACTAGGAAGATGGAAGATGGCTGGGACACACTAGGAGGATGGAAGATGGCTGGGACACACTAGGAAGATGGAAGATGGCTGGGACACACTAGGAGGATGGAAGATGGCTGGGAAAGTGGAAATTGATAGCAGTTAGTTCAGTGGATGGACATATAAGAAAACATACAACAGCACACGATGGTACAAGTGGATCTGTGATTCCTTGTACATACTTCGGATACTCATTGTGTCTCAAATTGGCCTTGTGAGATACATCCATTATCGCCATGGATCGTAGAATATAAGACAGCACAATAATAATACTATCATCTGGAAAGACGGAAAACTGGCTACTCTTGTGTATCAGCGTCTGTTTATATCAGCGTGTATTTATGTATATTTTAAAATAAACATGCATCTCAAATAATTTATATATATAATATAATATAGATAATTATAACATACTGCATTTATTCTATATTAATGTATGGCTGAGAAGCATGGAGAATAAACAAGCAACTTTATGACATTATTGATGTCTACCTGCAGATGTTTTTTGTCTACTATTGCTGTAAGGCGTGACATGATTGAATGATGATCAATTGTCAGGCTGTGGCAAGTTCGGTTTCTTGATATGCAGTAATATTGTGACGTCTCAGAATGATATGCAGTAATATTGTGACGTCTCAGAATGATATGCAGTAATATTGTGACGTCTCAGAATGATATGCAGTAATATTGTGACCTCTCAGAATGATATGCAGTAATATTGTGACGTCTCAGAATGATATGCAGTAATATTGTGACGTCTCAGAATGATATGCAGTAATATTGTGACGTCTCAGAATGATGTGCAGTAATATTGTGACGTCTCAGAATGATATGCAGTAATATTGTGACGTCTCAGAATGACCAACATTCTGCCTTCAATCTACCATCTTGTACTTCATTTTCTCCTGGGTTTATTCCCCAGTTAAGGCAGAAATGTTTTTCAGATCGCAACGGCTCCCGGGTTGACCCAGCCTTAAATGGGTACCGGATAAGTCCGGGAAGTAAAGACCGCGAAGGAGAGGAGATGGCAACCGCCCTCATTTGCAGAGCCACTGAAATGTGAGATCGCTAACATCTCACATCCCTTCGGCATTAATAAATGATATGGGTAACTTTACTTTAATACTTACTTCTTCTTGATCTCACGGTTTCCATGTTCATGTTGTATGCTCTCTCTGGCCAATACCGGTTCATTCTCATGAACTGACGGAACTCTACTGCACACGATAAACACAAACAATGCAAGTGAAGGTATTCATGTTGTTTCGAGTTCCTGCTGATTTCTTGATAGAGTTTCTTATTGGGCAGTAACGTGGAAAAACTCATTGTTACTCTAATTTTTCTTGTTGTTGTTATTTGTCATTGACATTTTACATTTGGTGCCTGTTCTATTTATTTGTTACATAAGTGGTCAGTGACAAGAATACATGATGATATTGTGCTATCTGAGGCCTTATTTCACGTTATTGTATTTGTTTGTCATTAACAATATTTGACATTTACACAGTAACATTTAGTACAGTAACGTTAGTGTTATAAGTTGTGACAGCACTTGGTACGAACAAAACGAGTTATTAACAGGAATAGAATACAACAATCAAACTATTTTAGACATAGTAAAAGACATAACACCCTGTTGAAGACCATACCTGAGGGTAAAGTCGAGGGGAGGAGAGTAACGGCTAGGCAGAGATACAAGTGGGGGAGTGACATCACAAGATAGTTTGGTGACAGTCAAGAAGAGTGTCCACTTTACCTCCAAGTAAGGTCTTCAACAAGGTGTCATGTCTTTTAATATGTCTAAAATATTTTATTGGCTTGATATTTATTTCCTTTAATAATTCTTTCTTCATATTCAGTATTGTTAGAACCTCTTTGTTTTCTTGTCCTTCTATGATGTTCTCCCTATTCTTCTATATACCCACATCTCAAAGCATCAATTCTGTTTTCTAGTTGTGTGTTAATTGTCCATGTCTTCTCAGCCATACATTAATATAGAATAGATGTAGCATTTTATACTTCTCATTTTTAACTTCTGTTTCACATCTTCCATCATTTGTGACTATGTGTCCAAGATATTGATGTTATACTTGTTGTAGTTTCTCTCCCTGTATGTTTATGTGTAGCTCTTGTTGTTCTGTGTCTTTACTAATTATCATGGTTTTTGTTTTTTGGATATTTATATCCAGTCCATATTCATTACTTGATTTATTGACTTGATCTATTAGTCTTTGTAGTTCATGTTCACTTTCTGCTAAAAGAACAGTGTCATCTGCATATCTAATGTTGTTTATTATTTTCCCATTGATCTTGAGTGTCATGGCATTTCTTCTACATGTTAGAAACAAAGCAATCTGTACCAAGAACATTTTAACTCTCAACTGTGTGAAATTTATTCAGATGAAATCAAACAAGAGAAACCTCAGGGTATATAGAAATGGTATCTATTATGGGTGTTCTACGGTGTTTGGTTAGGGTAGGGTTAAAGATGGCATCCACTATGGGTATTCTACGGTGTTTGGTAGGTTTAGGGTTAGAAATGACATCCACTATGGGTACTCTACGGTGTTTGGTAGGTTTAGGGTAGAAATGGTATCTACTATGGGTGTTCTACGGTGTTCTCTTTAATGGAGCCTTCATTCCTATAGCATGCGGATATTTCTAGATATAAATAGGTATGAGATTAGCCGTGAGGAATCTGTTACCGGTGACAGAAATCTATAAATTTCAAGTCAGTATTGACTCAGGTGTCAATAATTGTCAGAATGTGGATGTCAACAGACTCAGATGCTAACGTTGTGATCGATCTGTAACACGGCAGAAACACCGAGAGGATTTAATGAGTAATGTAAACTTGTTCAAGACTTGGCAACAACGACAAAAATGTCCATGTTCGTGACAATATAATCTTGTTGGGGAAAAAATTGTATCGATTAAGAATAATAATGAGTTGTATCAACCTGCAGAACAAATAGTTAGAACTTAGAATATTCCATGTCTTTTTTAAAATTGTATCAGAAGTTGGACTCATTGGATTACTCGCTGTATGACTTAGACATATCGACTCATTGACTGAAGTTGTATGACTTAGACATATCGACTCATTGACTGAAGTTGTATGACTTAGACATATCTACTCATTGACTGAAGTTGTATGACTTAGACATATCGACTCATTGACTGAAGTTGTATGACTTAGACATAGCGACTCATTGACTGAAGTTGTATTACTTAGACATAGCGACTCATTGACTGAAGTTGTATGACTTATAGCTACTCATTGACTGAAGTTGTATGACTTAGACATATCGACTCATTGATTGAAGTAACAATCTTCATTGCTGGGACACGACAATTGATAAACTATTTATACACGAACCCTGTGTTACCAATGTCAAACATGGACACATTGACAAAGACAGTACCGAAAAAAGCAAATTGTGTGACATGAGATGCGTGAGGAAACTATAAATATCACCAGAAGAACCGCGTACCGACGGGACAGTGAAGATATCGGGAATGAAATAAAGACCACCCCAAGCCAAGAATATATGGAGACACATCAAACCACGTGATGAGAATGAACTACTGCAACCAGCATTTCTTGCATTCAACAACAGAAGAAGGCGTTACAAGACACCAGGAAGACCAACACTGGAAGGGTGGAGACAATCACAGAAACTTTCCAGAGACGTAGGGTTGACCATGGACAATACGACTGGCCACAGATAGATAACTTCAACTTTGCCTCACAACGTTTAACGGCACAAGTGGAAATGACAATAAACAGATATGTAAAAGTCTTGCACACTGTGTGCACACACACACAAACACGCGCGCGCGCACACACGCACGCACGCACGCACACACACTCAGATATATATATCGGGGACACACATGTGCATGTAGTGATATGTGTGGCTGATATATTGGCACGACTCTGGTAATTCCGTGTCAACTCTGATCTTACAGTTCCTTTCCAAATTCTTATCGTGAAATTACATTCAATATCTTCATCATCTAGAGCGCTAATAACATATATTATGTTTAACATTTTATGTTTAAAGGATTTAAAAAAGGTTTTAAAAGACTTAGAGGATTGACTTCACTGTACTAGATTTTCCATATGAACTCCGTCTCTCTCAACCAAGCGGCATGCCGTCTGCCGAAAGTACCACTTATAGCACGTTACACCGTAGCTTCAAGAGGTATATCGTAGTTTTTTTTCATCGGCAACGTAGTTTTATCTTTCTACTTGTTATAAATATTCTGTAACTCAACATTCAATCAATATACTTTCTCAATATTTCAAATGTATTAGATTCAGGTATACATATATAATATGTTATACAATTAGGAAAAATCGTATGTTATTATGACTATGAGCGTGGGATCCTTTTCTCTGTAAAGTGATTTTTGGAGAGAAAAGCGTTCATTTTAATAAAATTTAATGAATGTGAAAATCAACTAAAGTGGTATGAATACTGAATATTTCATGTTTTAAAAACTTACTAAAGTTGTATGAATACTGAATATTTCATGTTTTAAAAACTTATTAAAGTGGTATGAATACTGAATATTTCATGTTTTAAAAACTTATTAAAGTTGTATGAATACTGAATATTTAATGTTTTAAAAACTTATTAAAGTGAACTGAAAAAGGAAAAATATAGCGTGTAAAAAATGAACAAATCGTCTTTATTTATGCACATTTTTTGATAAATTTAAATTTACATGTAGAGGATCATAATATAAATCATAACTAATTTTTGACTAAAATCGTGAAGTGGTGGAATTAACCAATTTTTGACTAAAATCGTGAAGTGGTGGAATTAACCAATTTTTGACTAAAATCGTGATGTGGTGGAATTAACCAATTTTTGACTAAAATCGTGAAGTGGTGGAATTAACCAATTTTTGACTAAAATCGTGAAGTGGTGAATTTAACCAATTTTTGTCTAAAATCGTGAAGTGGTGGAATTAACCAATTTTTGACTAAAATCGTGAAGTGGTGGAATTAACCAATTTTTGACTAAAATCGTGAAGTGGTGGAATTAACCAATTTTTGACTAAAATCGTGAAGCGGTGGAATTAACCAATTTTTGACTAAAATCGTGAACCGGTGGAATTAACCAATTTTTGACTAAAATCGTGAAGCGGTGGAATTAACCAATTTTTGACTAAAATCGTGAACCGGTGGAATTAACCAATTTTTGACTAAAATCGTGAAGCGGTGGAATTAACCAATTTTTGACTAAAATCGTGAAGCGGTGGAATTAACCAATTTTTGACTAAAATTCCTAGTACTAAAGGTCATGTTCTCACTGAATCCCTCCATTCTCCCCTATCCCAACCCAGCATCCCTCCCTCCTCTTATCTCAACCCAGCATACCTCCCTCCTCTTATCTCAACCCAGCATACCTCCCCCCCCTTATTCCAACCCAGCATCCACCCTCCTCTTATCTCAACCCAGCATCCCTCCTTCTCCTTATCTATGGGAGTGATCTACAATCAAATCTGACAGACAACATGGATAAATCAAAATTTATCCATGATTTATCCATGCCACCTTGAAAATATTTGACCTTGTTGGTGTATCATTCTATTTTGTTAATGAAATGATTACTGCAGGCTATTTTTGTCTGCACAAGTCAACTGTAGGTCAGTGCCATGTTGGTTTCCTGTACTGTGCTGACGGCACATGTGGTTGTGCGTGCAAGCTGAGAACTAATCGATTCTATGTTCACATTGTGTTGCCACCAGGGCTAATAGAAGCCATAATTCACGGTGAACCTGGCGCAAAAATTGATCAAACATGAACACAAACCAGGACGTAAAGACATTTATTAGAATCGAGCATTGACGTTACCTGCTTTCTCTTGATTATATATTTTTATCTACTCGGCTTTAAGTTCATGTACACTGGAATCTCTCTATAGCGTATCCTCTTACAACACATTTCTTAATTTAACAACACTTTTCCAAATCCTCACTTATATTTATTCTTTATTATTTGTACAATACCGTTATAGCAAACTACTGTTATCACATACATGTCTTCGGTCCGGACCAAGTTGTTATTACGGGATTTGTATAGTGCCGTCTGTAGCGTTTTGTTTGTTGTTTGTTGAGTAGGGGTTTATGCCTCATATGGTCGAGGCCCGCCTCTTTCAACCTAGGACTGGTGTCCATATTGGTTATATCGAGGCGGTTGGGGACCTGTGGTTTTTGTGGCTTGTCTGCCTGGTTGTTGCTAGGATGTGGCTCTGTTAGCCGGGTTCGCTGTAGGGCCTCCTAGCTTCAGTGTTTGTATGGACTATGTTGTGGCTCTGCTTGTCTCTGGTATTGATGAGACTATAAGGTCGTAGTCCTTAGAAGGACTTTGTTGTGGTTGGTTGGAGCGCTTTCTTCTATTCGGAGCTATTTGATGTGTTGTTCCTTCGCTGTGTCGGTCTGGATTATAAGGTGGTAGTCCTTAAAAGGACTGTGTGCAGGATTGGTTGGAGCGCTTTCTTCTGCTTCTTTCCTGTGCTGTTCATTCGCTTAGTGTGTCTGGAACACATGTTGTCTGTAGTTGTCTATGCTGACAGTGGTTGTGCAGTATCGGCTGCTGATTGTACCTGTGGAGAAAGATTTATTTATTTATTTATTTTTTAAAAATTATGAAATGAAGTTTATAGCCCTTATAAGGACTTTATTCTGTCTGGGTGGTGCTCTTTGTTGTGTTGTGTCATCTCTGTGTTGTTCCTGTCTGGGTTGGCTGTTGATTATATGTTATGTTGCTTGCCTGCTGGTGTTACCTGTGGATTTAAAAAAAAATTAAATTTTTTATATATATTTTTTTTGTATATATTTTTTTT
Source organism: Meghimatium bilineatum (assembly GCA_034231615.1). Taxonomy (NCBI): domain Eukaryota; kingdom Metazoa; phylum Mollusca; class Gastropoda; order Stylommatophora; family Philomycidae; genus Meghimatium; species Meghimatium bilineatum. The sequence goes on along the minus strand of CM067299.1, from coordinate 120,738,886 downwards.
TTAGATCCCCCCCCAAAAAAAAGCATATATATTCATACATATATAAGGTTTTGAATTTTCCTATAGTTCTATGCCTATATGCATAACATATACAAACACCATTGGGTCTACATAGTCATATATATGCACATACCTCCCTTATACAAATATACAAACCCATACATATATACATCTATGTATGTATATATGTATACACGTCTGTAGCGAACTTCTGTTATTACATATATATGTCTTCGGCTTGGACCACGTTGTTATAACTGGATCTGACTGTACTTGGTTTCTACAGTTAGGGAGACTTATGTTTCTAGAGTTGTTGGTGTGTGTGTTCGGGAGACTTATGTTTCGAGAGTTGTTGGTGTGTGTGTTAGGGAGAGTTTTATTATGGAAGTGGGGTGCAAATGGTACCGCACTGCTCTCGGCGGACCCAGGGTTAGCACATAACCAAGATCCAAAAGTGCCTCATCGTAGTGCACCCTGGAAACAGAAATACAGCTGCTCGTGCTGATTCTGACTGAACCTATTTGGGGATCGTGTCCGTGAATGTAGAGGCAGCAGAGTGAAGAGAATTAACTGCAAAAGAGACAGTCAATATCTCCGACACCACTGCGCCAATACATGCGGTGGCACTGTCGACATACAGTGATGCTAGTCAGTCCGGCCCGAGCAGTGGCGGCCATTTAAAACGACACGAAAAGGTAGATGTATGACGAGATAACGAAAAGATAACATACTAGTACAATGAGAGGGCAGCATAACACCAGAGGGCAGCACAGCGCCAGAGGACAGCGATAAGTGCAAATAGAAAGGGAACACGTTCCAAGGAAATCAGAAATACAAGCTCTGTTAGCTCGAGACAAGCTTCTAGTTACCGGTGCTCCTTACGAGAAAATACCCAATCGTGGGCACCCGGTAAAGAAAGCAGCTGTGGTCTAACTCTATAGTCGAGCTTTCCTATACTGGAAAAATGCTCGCGGAGAGAAAGGGTTCAGTACCCAATGGGCTCAGGCTCAAACGGGACAACCAAGGCAGCCCTGGCCCAACTCTACTTCAATCCTTCCTATATCGGAAACATGCTCGTGGAGAGAAAGGGTTCAGTACCCGATGGGCTCAGGCAAAAATGGGACAATATTGTTCAGCTCGAGAACACGCCCTGCTCCCATACGCGTGATGAGACTCAGACTTGAACGAGGGGTTCATGATGTCGGTGAACAACATCTCGGCTAAGAAGGCGAAAGAGCCAGGGTCCAACTCTTCTGTCTAATTCTTCCTTAACCGGAACCAGGCTCGCGGATGAGAAAAGGTTCAGTACTCGATGGGCACAGGCACAGAACGTCTAATTACACGAGACAAGCGCACTTACTTTGGAACACTTCGTGCAAGATAGAAGTGAACGACAATCGTCTCGGTGAAGAGTCATTTCACACCCGCGCGCCCGTCGACAGATAGGTAGGCTGACACAGGCTAGGGGAGTCCACTACCCAAATTAAAGACATGAGGAAAACGGATGTGCTGGGCCTAGGAATTCCAGGCCACAGAGCGAGCCAACCGAGTTGCAAATAACACAGTCCTACTGTGGAACTAGCAGTACAACGTACTTCACGCTTCCCGTGAAATCACACGATGAAATCACATGGAGAGTTAAGTTTCGGAAGTTGGTGGAGTACTTTGTCCAGGCAGTTGGAAATATGATAGCGGCTGTATGACATGGAAGGACACAAGTGGACATTCATGCTGTTTAACAAATGTGTGTTTCTCTATCAAACATTATCTATAGATTTATATCAGGATATATCAGTTGTGTGTATGTTTATATCAGGGTATATCAGTTGCGTGTATGTTTATATCAGGATATATCAATTGTGTGTATGTTTATATCAGGATATATCAATTGTGTGTATGTTTATATCAGGGTATATCAGTTGCGTGTATGTTTATATCAGGATATATCAATTGTGTGTATGTTTATACCAGGGTATATCAGTTGTGTGTATGTTTATATCAGGGTATATCAGTTGCGTGTATGTTTATATCAGGATATATCAATTGTGTGTATGTTTATATCAGGGTATATCAGTTGCGTGTATGTTTATATCAGGATATATCAATTGTGTGTATGTTTATATCAGGGTATATCAGTTGTGTGTATGTTTATATCAGGGTATATCAGTTGTGTGTATGTTTATATCAGGGTATATCAGTTGTGTGTATGTTTATATCAGGGTATATCAGTTGTGTGTATGTTTATATCAGGATATATCAGTTGCGTGTATGTTTATATCAGGGTATATCAATTGTGTGTATGTTTATATCAGGGTATATCAGTTGTGTGTATGTTTATATCAGGATATATCAGTTGCGTGTATGTTTATATCAGGGTATATCAATTGTGTGTATGTTTATATCAGGGTATATCAGTTGTGTGTATGTTTATATCAGGGTATATCAGTTGTGTGTATGTTTATATCAGGGTATATCAGTTGTGTGTATGTTTATATCAGGGTATATCAGTTGTGTGTATGTTTTTATATCAGGATATATCAATTGTGTGTATGTTTATATCAGGGTATATCAGTTGTGTGTATGTTTATATCAGGGTATATCAGTTGTGTGTATGTTTATATCAGGATATATCAGTTGGGTGTATGTTTATATCAGGGTATATCAATTGTGTGTATGTTTATATCAGGGTATATCAGTTGTGTGTATGTTTATATCAGGGTATATCAGTTGTGTGTATGTTTATATCAGGATATATCAGTTGTGTGTATGTTTATATCAGGGTATATCAGTTGTGTGTATGTTTATATCAGGGTATATCAATTGGGTGTATGTTTATATCAGGGTATATCAGTTGTGTGTATGTTTATATCAGGGTATATCAATTGTGTGTATGTTTATATCAGGATATATCAGTTGTGTGTATGTTTATATCAGGGTATATCAGTTGTGTGTATGTTTATATCAGGGTATATCAGTTGTGTGTATGTTTATATCAGGGTATATCAGTTGTGTGTATGTTTATATCAGGATATACCAATTGTGTGTATGTTTATATCAGGATATATCAGTTGCGTGTATGTTTATATCAGGGTATATCAATTGTGTGTATGTTTATATCAGGATATATCAGTTGCGTGTATGTTTATATCAGGGTATATCAATTGTGTGTATGTTTATATCAGGGTATATCAATTGTGTGTATGTTTATATCAGGGTATATCAATTGTGTGTATGTTTATATCAGGGTATATCAATTGTGTGTATGTTTATATCAGGGTATATCAATTGTGTGTATGTTTATATCAGGGTATATCAATTGTGTGTATGTTTATATCAGGGTATATCAATTGTGTGTATGTTTATATCAGGGTATATCAATTGTGTGTATGTTTATATCAGGATATATCAGTTGTGTGTATGTTTATATCAGGATATATCAGTTGTGTGTATGTTTATATCAGGATATATCAGTTGTGTGTATGTTTATATCAGGATATATCAGTTGTGTGTATGTTTATATCAGGATATATCAGTTGTGTGTATGTTTATATCAGGATATATCAATTGTGTGTATGTTTATATCAGGGTATATCAGTTGTGTGTATGTTTATATCAGGATATATCAGTTGTGTGTATGTTTATATCAGGATATATCAGTTGTGTGTATGTTTATATCAGGGTATATCAGTTGTGTGTATGTTTATATCAGGGTATATCAGTTGTGTGTATGTTTATATCAGGATATATCAGTTGTGTGTATGTTTATATCAGGATATATCAGTTGTGTGTATGTTTATATCAGGGTATATCAGTTGCGTGTATGTTTATATCAGGATATATCAGTTGCGTGTATGTTTATATCAGGGTATATCAATTGTGTGTATGTTTATATCAGGGTATATCAGTTGTGTGTATGTTTATATCATGCTATATATATATATATATATCAACAAATAGTTGAACAAATAACATGTAACATGAACAAATAATGTCAGTGTTAACGTATGGTAGTGAAAGCTGGAAATCAACTCAAGCAACAGACAACAAACTAAACAGCTTCGAAAACAAATGTCTTCGCAAACTGATGAACATAAAATGGAGCGACTTCGTCACAAATAGTGATCTAAGAGACAAAACACACCAAGAGTATGTTTCAAACATCATAAGAAAACGAAGATGGAAATACCTTGGTCACGTTTTATGACTAGATGTAGACAGAATAAACCAGCAAGCCCTTATGTGGTCACCTGAGGGTAAAAGAAAAAGAGGAAGACCTAAAACAACCCTTACAAACACCATTCTTAAAGAAGGGGAATTAATAGGCTGTAAGACCATCCAGGAACTAAAGCTGCAGGCAGCGGACCGAATCATATGGAGAACCAAAACATCTGCCCTATTTGTCGCTTGCGGCATGAAAGGAACAAACTAACTAACCCTAAGGCGCATACGTTCTACTTCTAGTTTATTCCAATATTTCATACACTTCCTTATGGAAAAAATTAGTAAAATAAGTATGCAATGAAGTCAACCCACTGAACCTGTGATTCCCTTTTAAATATTGTACACATATATACACACATGTATACGCACACATTTACACATTGACATGTGGATATGTACACAGGTTGTTGGTTGGATACTAAAAGCAGTTGAGATCAACTAGAATAGGGATGATGATGATGTCTGCAGTGTGCATGACCTGTGTCTAATGAAGTATTAGGTATGTTGATTATTCTTTCCGCGCACCGTACATCTCCATAGGTGCTCAGATATCCGCTTCAGTAAATCTCTCAGGGTATAACAACTGATGGCTCCGGTTCTATAACAACTGATGGCTCCGGTTCTATAACAACTGATGGCTCCGGTTCTATAACAACTGATGGCTCCGGTTCTATAACAACTGATAGAGCCACGCCCATCCGCACTCCCAATTCGCGCTTTCTCAATATTGACTCATGCGTGTTCATCTCAAACTCCTCTAATCGTAATGACTCACGAAGAGCAATGAGTATCTCTGATCGGTCCATCTGTTATAGTGGCATGGCTAGCTAATTGGTGGGCCCGTTGGTTTCCCTCCACACCCGCGTGTCAGGGGCAAAGATAAACGTATTGTTGGCAGTTAAGCACGTATTTTAGCTCTCTCTAATGACTTATCCATTCTCCTACGTACATCACCTGTTTTGACTTTATGAATCATATTCACTGAGTCACAATGAACGCACGGAGAGAGGCTTACGATTCCAGACAGTTTAGTGGGTGAGATACGGCAAATACTTCCATTGTTAGATTTCTTGTTGTTGTGGTAAAGGCTCCACGGGCTTCGTGTACTGTGTTTCCTTGTGATTTACAGTAAGGGTCTATGCGCATCGATGGTGTCGGATGACCGACCAGTCCGTTTAAATCATAACATCTGTGTCATCGACATGTTCGCAGATGAGTGCCTTGACCTCAGCATCCACGCTCACAGGTCTATGTTCCCTGTCTAATGAAGTTCTATGTTCTATTCACACAAGTTTGTTCGTACATTGTAATCGACGATGGCATGATAATGACGATGTCTGCAGTGTGCATGTCTGTGTCTAATCAAGTCATATGTTCTATTCACACACTTGTGTTCGTATATCGTACGTTCGTGAGTCAGTCATGTCCTGAGAGTGTGTTTATAAAGTTTCTTCTATTCTCCGGCCATGAGGGAGCCAGTCTTGAGATCTACATATAGCAGATTTTTGGATAGACGAGGATCTTTGATACGAACCATGTGCCACACTCAGTGTATATGCGCATTTTTCAACAATGTGTGTATGCATACACATTTATGTCATAAGTACTTCGCTATCTGGTATTTTATCCAATCAATGGATGTTGAGTATCCAACCAATGGATGTTGAGTATCCAACCAATGGATGTTGAGTATCCAACCAATGGATGTTGAGTATCCAACCAATGGATGTTGAGTAACCAACCAATGGATGTTGAGTAACCAACCAATGGATGTTGAGTAACCAACCAATGGATGTTGAGTAAACAACCAATGGATGTTGAGTATCCAACCAATGGATGTTGAGTATCCAACGAAGGCAGCTTAGGTGGAAATGGTTAGCTCTACAAGCGTGTCTGGCGAATACTGTCCATGTTTTACAGGCATACCTACACACATACATATATCCAGACAAACATAGAGACACACAAACATATAGACGACACATATAGCATACAGTCACAGACACTCTGACACGAACATATTGTCCACTCCTTGTTGTAACTGAAGACAGAATGAGTGACGTGTAACTTTGACCGGAAACCAGTTATACATTGCCAAGCTATTGCGTGCTGGGTGATTGATATGTTGATTACAAATTGTCAGCTTCCAGTCTTGAAGACTTCCAGACTGTGTGTACTTGTTTGCTGTCAGATCTTATCAAATCAGCTGAGATGGGAGGGAGTCAGGAAATTGTTCAAAGAGAATGTCATTTATATGTAAATACCAAACTCATTTATATGTAAATAGGACAGCCATACAGGAAGAGATATTGCTACCGATTACTGTTTATCCAGGGAAGAAATATTGTTCAGATCCCCTGTCACATGACAATGAAACATGCTTTGTTCAGATCACTCGTCACCTGACAATGAAACATGCTTTGTTCAGATCACTCGACACCTGACAATGAAACACGCTTTGTTCAGATAACTCGTCACCTGACACTGAAACGCATTGATGAGATAATTCGTCACCTGACACTGAAACGCATTGATGAGATCTCTCGTCACCTGACACTGAAATGCATTATTGATATCTCTCGTCACCTGACACTGAAATGCATTGATGAGATCTCTCGTCACCTGACACTAAAACATGTGTCGTTCATTGAAATATTGATATTACCGTTACAATATAATTGTGATATTTTCACGATTTGTCATATCTACTACTGATCTATGTATGGCCTGGTTGCGTCTTGATGATGATCATTAAGAAAAACAAGGAAGAAGCAGTTGTTTGAACATTTTCTCAGGAATTGGGACAATTCAAGCAATCATATCTTAGCAATAAAACATTTTTGTTAGCATTTTTGTCTGTTTTCTTCCATATATTTCAACATATTATTTCCAAACAATGCTGCTCCCGTACGCAGGTTCTGCCTCCAGACATCTCGAGTTTCGGCTGTATTTTCCCAGGTTTTGGAGAATGTGAAAAGGCCTTTCATTGAGGATTTATAGATCTGTTTATATCCCATCATTGACAACCGCGGGCTCAATGTTCTTTAGCCAGTTCTCCGATTAGTACTTGTAGTGGGATGCAACAGTTTGGCATTCTGCGGACATGACCCAACTAACACAATATATTTATATCGAGTGTTTCCATGGTAGATGGTAGCTGAGTTCAGCGCAACACTTCCAAGTTGGTGATTTTGTCGTACGATTTAATGTTTAAAATCTTGCGGAGACATCTTGGATGAAAACTTGGTGTAGGTAGTCCATGTTTCAGATCTATAGTATCATTCTTAGATCGTACTACTGGTATTTTCATAATTTATCACATGTACTAGCCACTTGTGAATATAATTTACTAATAGTTGCTATATATGCATACATCTGTCAGCTACACGTATTCATGTGATTGAATATCTAGTCATATCAACAACATTGTTAGCAGATAAATCATCAAATGACACATTGAACGTTGTTGTCGTACAATCCCTTGTTACGGAAACAAATTCAACAATAGGAAGAAAGTAGGTGGAGTTTTATCAGACGATGTACTTAGAACGAGGGGAAATAGACTGCCGGTACAAGCATTTAAAATGTAGTATCGTATCCAGGACTTACATTTACCCAGTTTTTAGTTGTAACACAATGTAGTATCGTATCCAGGACTTAAATCTCGTGTACTGTCGCCGTGTCGGATATCGATGAGCTTGTTCGATACCATCTGCCGTACTATTATTAGGCATAGCTTCCATTCTTGTAACCCGGTCCGGTTGGTATCTGCTATGGCAGTGACTACTCCATTGATTGGAGAGTACCGTCTGGAGAAATAATCGACAAATTATTAGCTTGATGCTGGTGAAATCCGATACCAGGTCTTGGCCACCAGACAGTGCTACTATTGCCAGGAACAGCCAAAACGACTTGCTGTAGTAGCATGTGGGACGCGGCAGGAGTAGTTCTTGTGGTATACACATTTGATGAAAATAGTAATGTGATATATTGAAAACTGTGTAGTGAAATTACCTGATGATGTCATCTCTAAGATAGTAGTAATGCAGTGGAATTACTCGGTAATGTGGCATCTAAGATAGTAATATTGCAGTAAATTACCCGGTAATGAGACATCAAAGGTAGTAATATTGCAGTGAAATTACCCGATGATATGACATCATAGGTAGTAATATTACAGTGGAATTAACATGTAATGTGACATCAAAGATAGTAATATTACAGTGGAATTAACATGTAATGTGACATCAAAGATAGTAATATTTCAGTGGAATTAACATGTAATGTGAAATATAATAACATAGCAACAGTACATTGAAATTACTAGGTGAAGCATAGACTAGGGAATAGCACGTGTAGATAAGAGAGTACCGTATATAGACTAGGGAATAGCACGTGTAGATAAGAAAGTACCGTATATAGACTAGACTGTAATGGACTTACATTAGAGTGTAACCTATATCAACTAGACAATAACGGACGTAGATTAGAGTGTAACCTATATCAACTAGACAATAACGGACTTATATTAGAGATTAACCAATATCAACTAGACAATAACGGACTTATATTAGAGATTAACCTATATCAACTAGACAATAACGGACGTAGAATAGAGTGTAACCTATATAAACTGATGATGATGATGGTGTTCCTCCTTCGCAAGTGAAGATGAGCATGGTATGCAAATAAAAACAATAAAGATGTGGTGAATAAGTAGAAAAAAAACCAAACTATTTGTGAGTGTCTAGTTTTGTTTGGGTGTGTGAGTTCGTAGATATCCAGTGAATCCGATTCGTGCCAGGAAAGTTCTATTGCCGTGCATGCAGGAATGTAGAGGGTTCGGGGTAGGAAAGTGTTCAGATTTGTCCTTCCGCTTTCGTCGCTTGTAAATTGCCCACAGTGTTCTTTCTGTTTTCAAATTTAGTGATGCCATCAGTGATCTGAGGGGATGATATAGTGATCCCATGCTGAACGATCAAGACCTGTAATCTCCCAGGAGCTAGGACCGATGATGCAGTGCTTGAGTGAGGTGATCCATGAAGCTCCTTTTCTGCTTCACAGAGTTTAGCTAATAGATTAGAGTGTAACGTATATATAAACTAGACAATAGCAGACGTAGATTATAGTGTAATATATGTAAATATATATATATATATATATATATATATATAGATTAGATAATAACAGACCTATAAAGTTACATATCATGCTTCTAAAGTAGACAGTAACGTGTGTGAACTCTGTCTAAAGTAGGCAGTAACGTGTGTGAACTGTGTCTAAAGTAGGCAGTAACGTGTGTGAACTGCTTCTAAAGTAGACAGTAACGTGTGTAAGTTGCCTCCAAAAGAAACAGTAACGTCTGTAAACTGTGTCTAAAGTAGGCAGTAACGTCTGTAAACTGTGTCTAAAGTAGGCAGTAACGTCTGTAAACTGTGTCTAAAGTAGGCAGTTACGTGTGTGAACTGCTTCTAAAGTAGACAGTAACGTGTGTAAGTTGCCTCCAAATGAAACAGTAACGTGTGTGAACTTCGTCTAAAGTAGGCAGTAACGTGTGTGAGTTGCCTCCAAAAGAAACAGTAACGTGTGTGAACTTCGTCTAAAGTAGGCAGTAACGTGTGTGAACTCTGTCTAAAGTAGACAATAACGTGTGTGAACTGTATCTAAAGTAGGCAGTAACGTGTGTGAACTGTATCTAAAGTAGGCAGTAACGTGTGTGAACTCTGTCTAAAGTAGACAATAACGTGTGTGAACTGTGTCTAAAGTAGACAGTAACGTGTGTGAGTTGCCTCCAAAGGAAACAGTAACGTGTGTGAACTGTATCTAATGTAGGCAGTAACATGCGTGAACTGTGTCTAAAGTAGACAATAACGTGTGCGAACTATGTCTAAAGTAGACAATAACGTGTGTGAACTGTGTCTAAAGTAGGCAGTAACGTGTGTGAACTCTGTCTAAAGTAGACAATAATGTGTGTGAACTGTATCTAAAGTAGGCAGTAACGTGTGTGAACTGTATCTAAAGTAGGCAGTAACGTGTGTGAACTCTGTCTAAAGTAGACAATAACGTGTGTGAACTGTATCTAAAGTAGGCAGTAACGTGTGTGAACTGTATCTAAAGTAGGCAGTAACGTGTGTGAACTCTGTCTAAAGTAGACAATAACGTGTGTGAACTGTGTCTAAAGTAGACAGTAACGTGTGTGAGTTGCCTACAAAGGAAACAGTAACGTGTGTGAACTGTATCTAAAGTAGGCAGTAACGTGCGTGAACTGTGTCTAAAGTAGGCAGTAACGTGTGCGAACTATGTCTAAAGTAGACAATAACGTGTGTGAACTGCGTCTAAAGAGACAGTAACGCGTGTGAACTGGCTACAAAAATATACTGTAACAGTACGTTTGAAACGAATGTGCCGTGACAAGGTTCGGGTTGAATAATTGATGAATTGCCAAGTATTGTGCTGAACTTGTTGGCATCGTCGTGTTGATCATACCTGGCAACTGACACTGGGTCAACTAACTTGTGAGTTCTGTCAATGTCTCAATACACCTGCTCAGTTCTTGACCGTTGGCTGGCTAACTTGTGAGCTGTCTCAATACACCTGTTCAGTTCTTGACCGAGGGTCAGCTATCTTGTGAGATTTATCGCGGTCTCAATAACCTGCTCAGTTCTTGACCGAGGGTCACTTGTGAGATTTATCACTGTCTCAATACACCTTCTCACTTCTTGACCGAGGGTCAACTAACTTGTGGCTTCTGTAAAAGTCTCAATACACCTGCAATGATATTTCATTATTGTTGTTATAATATGAGTGTTCTATACCGGTATAGATGGATACCTGTGATTTAATATCCACCTGTACATTTCCGTGAGTAAATATGTGTGTCGCAGTATCTACTTGTACATTTCTGTGAGTAAATATGTGTGTTGGAATATCTACCTGTACATTTCCGTGAGTAAATATGTGTGTTGGAGTATCTACCTGTACATTTCATTGAGTAAATATGTGTGTTTAATTATCTACCTGTACATTTCCGTGAGTAAATATGTGTGTTGAATATCTACCTGTACATTTCCGTGAGTAAATATGTGCGTTGGAATATCTACCTGTACATTTCTGTGAGTAAATATGTGTGTTGGAGTATCTACCTGTACATTTCTGTGAGTAAATATGTGTGTTGGAGTATCTACCTGTACATTTCTGTGAGTAAATATGTGTGTTGGAGTATCTACCTGTACATTTCATTGAGTAAATATGTGTGTTGAATATCTACCTGTACATTTCCGTGAGTAAATATGTATGTTGGAATATCTACCTGTACATTTCTGTGAGTAAATATGTGTGTTGGAGTATCTACCTGTACATTTCCGTGAGTAAATATGTGTGTTGGAATATCTACCTGTACATTTCCGTGAGTAAATATGTGTGTTGGAATATCTACCTGTACATTTCCGTGAGTAAATATGTGTGTTGGAATATCTACCTGTACATTTCTGTGAGTAAATATGTGTGTTGGAATATCTAGCTGTACATTTTCGTGAGTAAATATGTGTGTTGGAGTATCTACCTGTACATTTCCGTGAGTAAATATGTGTGTTGGAATATCTACCTGTACATTTCCGTGAGTAAATATCTATGGGCGAATGTCTACCTGGACACTTTTATGAGTAAATATTTGAGATAATATTTTCACTTTGTCTGTTGCTGTGTTTCTTGTTTGTCATTCTTGTGTCATGTTTGTGTTTCTTGTTTGTGTTTCTTGTTTGTATTTGTGTTTCTTGTTGGTGTTTGTGTTTCTTTTTTGTATTTCTTGGTTCTTGTTTGTTTCTTGTTTGTGATTGTTTCTTGTTTGTATTTCTTGTTTGTATTTCTTGTTTCTGTATTTTTCTTGTTTCTGTTTCTTGTTTGTGTTTGTTGCTTGTTTGTATTTCTTGTTGGTGTTTGTGTTTTCTGTTTATATTTCTTGTTTCTGTTTCGTGTATGTTTGTTTCGTGTTTGTGTTTCGTGTTTGTGTTTCTTGTTTGTGTTTCTTGTTTGTTTTTGATGAAGATTAGAAAAGACTGAAATGCTGCGTTTGTTATCTTCTATACATTTACATTTCCTTAGTATCATTTCCTGTTTCTTGTATTAGTCACACTATGTACCCATCTTCTTCAATATTGAGTGAATGTAGTCAAGACAGATGACCACGGATTCTACTGGTCTCAGAGGTTGAAATAAAAACCGAGGGAGTCCCAACCGCTATAGAGTTGTAGTAAAATACAGAATCATCTAGAAACAGGAAATATAGACAAAATATGTTGAAGACAGTGAAACATGTAGGAACAAATGAAGCACTACGAACTCACATCAATATATTATACATATGAAAATATACGTAGAGAAATAGAGTCAACTAGAGAAACACAGATGAAGAGATACCATCAGGATAGAGAGAGATAAAGAGAGAGAAATAGAGAGAGAAACAAAGGTCTTGTTTATATTTGATACTCCCTACCTTGTATGTGTCTGCTCATATTCTTCTGTTTTGTCTATTGCCATTGTGTTACGTTAAGGAAGTTCCCACATGCCACAGCGTCAAACTATCCATAAACTTCTTTCTTGGCGTGCCTCTGATAACCAATCTATATATTATCTTACTATTGACCAACGGCCAGCATCTTCTCTCACCTGATAACCAATCTATATATTATCTCAGAGTTGACCAACGGCCAGCATCTTCTCTCCTGCCCACCCCACCCCCTAATAATATTACTCCTCAATGTTCTTGCTGTCCACATTTCTTCTTCTCACTACGCGTCTAAAGAATGTGCACTCTCCTCTTTTAATGTCAACCAGTTCTAATTGTGAGTTATCATTGTGAATTCTGACTGTGAGTTCTCATTGTGAGTTCTGACTGTGAGCTCTCATTGTGAATTCTGACTGTGAGTTCTCAGTGTGAGTTCTGACTGTGAGTTCTCATTGTGAGTTCTAATTGTGAGCTCTCATTGTGAGCTCTCATTAATATTTCACAATACAAATTGAACAGATCAGATGACAGCCATGTATAACCACTCCATCACTGTAAGCACTTATATCAGGTGGTATAACCAATAACCAATCAGAGTTCATGATGGATACATAATCTGAAACGATGAAATCCACTTGACGTTGTAGCACGGAACTGATGAACTTTTCCCAGTTTACTAATTCATAAACATTGATTGAATTGATACACTGAATCAATTTTCTCCAAAACTTCTTTTTAGATGGTAAAGATTTTCGGCATACAACTTTCGAATCTAAATGACGCTACGTAAATATTTTTTTTCTCTTAGTAGATTTCAATAGTTTTTTTCATGAAAAAAATTTGATCAATAGGTTATTAAGCAATCGACCTCATTCAAGTGCACATAATAGAATTGTGTTTACAATAAACAGCCGTTGTGTTCTAAAAATAATTTTTACCACAGTGGAATGTGGCTACGAAATGACAATTCTTGATCTCGATGTTAAAGTGCACTGAATGTACAGACTGGAACACAATAATCATCAAAAGTGAGAAATTGTCCATTCGGTCATATTATAACGTGAAGTTCAAAGGCAAGCTGGCATACTACGTCATCCCTGTTGTCATGAATATATTTCCGGGCTTGGTCACTGCGAATGTGTTGTCATTAATGTATTTCCATGTTTGGTCACTGAGAGTGTGTTGTCATTAATTTCTTTCCATGTTTGGTCACTGAGAGTGTGTTGTCATTAATGTATTTCCATGTTTGGTCACTGAGAGTGTGTTGTCAACGATTGTGTTATATCCTGCGTACTGTAAATCTAAAATTTTACAACACTTATTGGCAAGGGTCATAAAACGTCAAAAGAATTAGCCGATATGCAAAATCCATATCAATATCCATAAACAATAACCAATATCTCAGCGTCATTGATATTCGAAAGTCGCATTCCAAAAATCTCTGCCAGCAAACAGTTTCGGATCAAATTGCTTGCAATCATGTTAAGATTGATCTCTAGCCCTTATTTGCGGGCTGGGGAAGGAGCATTAACATTATAATCATCATTGACCAGAAGGATAATGGAGAATTCATGGAAACTTATTGATTTCATATATACCCCAGTAAACGATTTCATATATACCCCGGGAAATGATTTCATATATACCCGGAAAATGATTTCATATATACCCTGGAAAATAATTTCATATATACCCCGGTAAATGAACGTCTAGCCTTGGTTGTATATATTTATGATCACCAAAATGTTAGTTTTCTCAGTTCGATTATTTTCTGTAGCATTCGACTACTCTTCTATTTACTGTAACATGTGGCTAATCCCTTATTTGCTGTAACATTCGATTTTTCTGTTTATATATATAAATAAATTATCGACTACTTTATTATTAAATTATATCGTGTACTCTGTATGCGATATACTGACTATCGAGTACTCTGTTACGATATATTGAATGTCGACTACTCTGTTACAATATACTAACAATCGACTACTCGGTAAGGATACACTGACTATCGACTACCAGGTCATGATACACTGACTATTGATTATTGGGTCATATTACACGGAATATCGACTACTCAGTAATAATACACGGACAATGGACTATTGTGTCAAGATACACTGACTATCGACTACTCGGTAATGATACACTGACTATCGACTACCAGGTCATGATACACTGACTATCGACTACCAGGTCATGATACACTGACTATTGACTACCAGGTCATGATACACTGACTATTGACTACCAGGTCATGATACACTGACTATTGACTACCAGATCATGATACACTGACTATTGACTACCAGGTCATGATACACTGACTATTGACTACCAGGTCATGATACACTGACTATCGACTACCAGGTCATGATACACTGACTATCATCTACTCGGTAATGATAAACTGACTATCGACTACCAGGTCATGATACACTGACTATTGACTACCAGGTCATGATACACTGACTATTGACTACCAGGTCATGATACACTGACTATTGACTAACAGGTCATGATACACTGACTATTGACTACCAGGTCATGATAAACTGACTATTGACTACCAGGTCATTATACACTGGCTATTGACTACCAGGTCATGATACACTGACTATCGACTACCAGGTCATGATACACTGACTATTGACTACCAGGTCATGATACACTGACTATTGACTACCAGGTCATGATACACTGACTATCATCTACTCGGTAATGATAAACTGACTATCGACTACCAGGTCATGATACACTGACTATTGACTACCAGGTCATGATACACTGACTATTGACTACCAGGTCATGATACACTGACTATTGACTACCAGGTCATGATGCACTGACTATTGACTACCAGGTCATGATACACTGACTATTGACTACCAGGTCATGATACACTGACTATTGACTACCAGGTCATGATAAACTGACTATCGACTACCAGGTCATGATACACTGACTATTGACTACCAGGTCATGATACACTGACTATTGACTACCAGGTCATGATACACTGACTATCGACTACCAGGTCATGATACACTGACTATCATCTACTCGGTAATGATACACTGACTATCGACTGTTGGATCATTATACACTGACTATCGATTACTCGGTAAGGATACACTGACTATCATCCATTTGGTAATGATACACCGACTATCGACTATTGGGTCATGATACACTGACTATCAACTATTGGGTCATGATGCACTGACTATCGACTACTCGGTAATGATACACTGACTATCATCTACTCGGTAATGATAAACTGACTATCGACAACCAGGTCATGATACACTGACTATCGACTACCAGGTCATGATACACTGACTATTGACTACCAGGTCATGATAAACTGACTATCGACTACCTGGTCATGATACACTGACTATCATCTACTCGGTAATGATAAACTGACTATCGACTACCAGGTCATGATACACTGACTATTGACTACCAGGTCATGATACACTGACTATCGACTACCAGGTCATGATACACTGACTATTGACTACCAGGTCATGATAAACTGACTATCGACTACCAGGTCATGATACACTGACTATCATCTACTCGGTAATGATAAACTGACTATCGACTGCCAGGTCATGATACACTGACTATTGACTACCAGGTCATGATACACTGACTATCGACTACCAGGTCATGATACACTGACTATCGACTACCAGGTCATGATAAACTGACTATGGTCATGATACACTGACTATTGACTACCAGGTCATGATACACTGACTATTGACTACCAGGTCATGATACACTGACTATCGACTACCAGGTCATGATACACTGACTATCGACTACTCGGTAATGATACACTGACTATCGACTACCAGGTCATGATAAACTGACTATCGACTACCAGGTCACGATACACTGACTATCATCTAATCGGTAATGATACACTGACTATCGACTACCAGGTCATTATACACTGACTATCATCTACTCGGTAATGATACACTGACTATCGAATACTCGGTAATGATACACTGACTATCGACTACTCGGTAATGATACACTGACTATCGACTACCAGGTCATGATAAACTGACTATCGACTACTCGGTAATGATACACTGACTATCGACTACCAGGTCATGATACACTGATTATTGACTACCAGGTCATGATACACTGACTATTGACTACCAGGTCATGATAAACTGACTATCGACTACCAGGTCATGATACACTGACTATCATCTACTCGGTAATGATAAACTGACTATCGACTACCAGGTCATGATACACTGACTATTGACTACCAGGTCATGATACACTGACTATCGACTACCAGGTCATGATACACTGACTATTGACTACCAGGTCATGATACACTGACTATCGACTACCAGGTCATGATACACTGACTATTGACTACCAGGTCATGATACACTGACTACTACCAGGTCATGATACACTGACTATTGACTACCAGGTCATGATACACTAACTATCATCTTCTCGGTAATGATAAACTGACTATCGACTTCCAGGTCCTTATACACTGACTATCATCTACTCGGTAATGATACACTGACTATCGACTACCAGGTCATGATACACTGACTATTGACTACCAGGTCATGATACACTGACTATCGACTACCAGGTCATGATACACTGACTATCGACTACCAGGTCATGATACACTGACTATCGACTACTCGGTAATGATACACTGACTATCGACTACCAGGTCATTATACACTGACTATCATCTACTCGGTAATGATACACTGACTATCGAATACTCGGTAATGATACACTGACTATCGACTACTCGGCAATGATACACTGACTATCGACTACCAGGTCATGATACACTGACTATCGACTACCAGGTCATGATACAATGACTATTACTACTCGGTAATGATACACTGAATATCGACTACTCGGCAATGATACACTGACTATCGACTACTCGGTAATGATACACTGACTATCGACTACTCGGTAATGATACACTGACTATCGACTACTCGGTAATGATACACTGACTATCGACTACTCGGTAATGATACACTGACTATCGACTACTCGGTAATGATACACTGACTATCGACTACTCGGTAATGATACACTGACTATCATCTACTCGGTAATGATACACTGACTATCGACTATTGGATCATTATACACTGACTATCGATTACTCGGTAATGATACACTGACTATCATCCATTTGGTAATGATACACCGACTATCGACTATTGGGTCATGATACACTGACTATCAACTATTGGGTCATGATGCACTGACTATCGACTACTCGGTAATGATACACTGATTATCATCTACTCGGTAATGATACACTGACTATCATCTACTCGGTAATGATACACTGACTATCATCTGCTCGGTAATGATACACTGACTATCATCTACTCGGTAATGATACACTGACTATCGACTATTGGATCATGATACACTGACTATCGATTACTCGGTAATGATACACTGACTATCATCCATTTGGTAATGATACACCGACTATCGACTATTGGGTCATGATACACTGACTATCAACTATTGGGTCATGATGCACTGACTATCAACTATTGGGTCATGATGCACTGACTATCGACTACTCGGTAATGATACACTGACTATCATCTACTCGGTAATGATACACTGACTATAATCTACTCGGTAATGATACACTATCGACTAAAATAGATGTTTAATCAACAAGTTCAAGAATTTTTTCCCCCTTTTCTTTATCTTTCATTATTTGATGTTTGTATGTATTCCAGGATCGGAAGATTGGCAATATTTCATCTACACCAGATACCTTACAGCATTTCCTCGTCACGTGAGCAGATCATAGTCCATTAGCAGTGCCATCGACAGTGGGGTTTATTTTCTAGAGTCAAGACATTTAGCACACAGCTACATTGAAATCGTTATCTTCGTCAGACTTCAACTACCCTCAACTGTTGGATCGTACATTGTTCACAGGCTGGCCTGTTGCTGTCGCGGTTGTTCTGGTTCTTCTGTCGTGTTGGAGATGTGGCATTGTTGAAAGGTTTGTTGTGCTGACAGTTGTTGTGTTCCCTGAGAACGTGAGAATTATCAAGTCTCATACTGTGACTGACTAAGTGGACAAGTGATCTCTTTCTACCAACGTTTTATTCAAGCGGTTCTAAAGTTGCGACTACAAAGATTCTAATACTAATTCAAAAATGGCAGCATTCATAGCCAAGCAAGTTGTAGGCGACAAGCTCTCCTCCGTCAAGGGTAAGTTCTCATTTGATACACTCCTTACTGATACCATTATCATTGTACTCATTAACGATACTCTTTTCACATTCAATACATTCATAACGATTACTGGTGGTTTGGTGGTCAGTTATATCTCGTTATATCGATCAAACAGGACATCAATATGACATAACGATTACTGGTGGTTTGGTGGTCAGTTATATCTCGTTATATCGATCAAACAGGACATCAATATGACAGAGTTTTCTCTATGATTCATTATCGTCCTCTTTCATACTCACATTTCTTCTCACTTCATTTCTCATCATATTCTCACTTCGCCTCTACCACATCTTCATTTCTCATCATATTCTCACTTATACTACATTTGCTATTATCAGTACTAAAAAACTGCATATCTTCTCACAAGCGCTGTGTACTTTTCAAGATAGTGTTGTTGTTTTGTTTACAGCGAAAAATCCCAAGGAAATATCAATAATATATATATTCTTCCTCGGTAATTTTGTATTGATAAAATCATGTCGAGTGACGAAGATAACATAATGTCGAGTGACGTGACGAAGATAACATAATGTCGAGTGACGTGACGAAGATAACATAATGTCGAGTGACATGACGAAGATAACATAATGTCGAGTGACGTGACGAAGATAACATTATGTCGAGTGACGTGACGAAGATAACATAATGTCGAGTGACATGACGAAGATAACATTATGTCGAGTGACAAGATAACATCATGTCTAGTGACGAAAATAACATCATGTCAAGTGACGAAGTAAGATAACATTATGTCGAGTGACTAAGTAAGATATCATGTCGAATGACTAAGTAAGATAACATTATGTCGAGTGACGAAAATAACATTATGTCAAGTGACTAAGTAAGATAACATTATGTCGAGTGACTAAGTAAGATAACATTATGTCGAGTGACTAAGTAAGATATCATGTCGAGTGACTAAGTAAGATAACATTATGTCGAGTGACGAAAATAACATTATGTCAAGTGACTAAGTAAGATAACATCATGTCGAGTGACTAAGTAAGATAACATTATGTCGAGTGACTAAGTAAGATAACACTACGTCGAGTGACTAAGTAAGATAACATTATGTCGAGTGACGAAGATAACATTATGTCGAGTGACTAAGTAAGATAACATTATGTCGAGTGACGAAGATAACATTATGTCGAGTGACTAAGTAAGATAACATTACGTCGAGTGACTAAGTAAGATAACATTATGTCGAGTGACGAAGATAACATTATGTCGAGTGACTAAGTAAGATAACATTACGTCAAGTGACTAAGTAAGATAACATCATGTCGAGTGACGAAGATAGCATGTCCAGTGACTAAGTAAAATAACATCATTTCGAGTGTGTGTCTAAGTAAGATAACATCATGTCGAGTGTGAGTGACTAAGTAAGATAACATCATGTCGAGTGTGAGTGACTAAGTAAGATGACACCATGTCGAGTGTGAGTGACTAAGTAAGATAACATCATGTCGAGTGTGAGTGACTAAGTAAGATAACATTACGTCGAGTGACTAAGTAAGATAACATTATGTGAAGTGACTAAGTAAGATACCATTACGTCAAGTGACTAAGTAAGATAACATTATGTGAAGTGACTAAGTAAGATAACATCATGTCGAGTGTGAGTGACTAAGTAAGATAACATCATGTGAAGTGACTAAGTAAGATAACACTATGTGAAGTGACTAAGTAAGATAACATTATGTGAAGTGACTAAGTAAGATAACATCATGTGAAGTGACAAAGTAAGATAACATTATGTGAAGTGACTAAGTAAGATAACACTATGTGAAGTGACTAAGTAAGATAACATTACGTCTAGTGACTAAGTAAGATAACATTATGTGAAGTGAGTAAGTAAGATAACATTATGTGAAGTGACTAAGTAAGATAACATCATGTGAAGTGACTAAGTAAGATAACATTATGTGAAGTGACTAAGTAAGATAACACTATGTGAAGTGACTAAGTAAGATAACATTACGTCTAGTGACTAAGTAAGATAACATTATGTGAAGTGAGTAAGTAAGATAACATTACTTCAAGTGACTAAGTAAGATAACATTATGTGAAGTGACTAAGTAAGATAACATTATGTGAAGTGACTAAGTAAGATAACATCATGTCGAGTGTGAGTGACTAAGTAAGATAACATTACGTCGAGTGACTAAGTAAGATAACATTACGTCAAGTGACTAAGTAAGATAACATCATGTCGAGTGTGAGTGACTAAGTAAGATACCATTACGTCGAGTGACTAAGTAAGATAACATTATGTGAAGTGACTAAGTAAGATAACATTACGTCGAGTGACTAAGTAAGATAACATTACGTCGAGTGACTAAGTAAGATAACATTACGTCGAGTGTGAGTGACTAAGTAAGATAACATCATGTCGAGTGACGAAGTAAGATTGATAATGTAATTTAATAACTAATCATGTAAATAGCAGTCCAATATCTGGTTCCGATAACCATAAAAAGACCAATTGGACATAGGGTTGATAAACGGTCTAATAACGGCTGTTCTCGTAAATACCCGTTGTCACAGTAATAGAAACATACTTAAAATCGACCCAATTTAGTTTTATAGGCCCAAGAGACTTTTTTAAAGATCGGATATTGAAATGTTAGAATTAAACAGGAGTAAAACTGAAACCACTAAACACCTTTAACACCTGGGGCAGGAACAACTTCCCAAGAATTATGGACAATATTAGTTAGTTATACCTCTAGGGCCAAAGACGGCACATAGGGCGGATGCCATAGATTTCCATGTCTCTCGTTTCATTGCAATTTGCTTTAGGTCTTCATTGTTTCTGATAATGAAGTTCGTTCTCTTGTAATAGTTCTACGTAAAGTTTCTTTTGGTCTTCCTAGTTTTATCTTGCCCTTTGGTGACCACATCAATGCTTGACAGTGAAGTCTTTCAGTATCCATTCGTAGTGCGTGTCCGATATGTAATTCCAGCGATGTTTTCTAATATAGTTGGATACATATTCTTGTTTTGATTCTTGCCTGACAACTGTGTTTGATTTAAAGTCTGACCACTGAATGTTCAGTATTCGTCTAAGACATTTATTTTCAAAGATGTTTAGTCTTTGTTCTAAGTTTGATGTTGCTTTCCAACTTTCACATTCATACGTTAATTTTGGAATTATGCAGAAGTTGAAGATTTTGAGTGTTATGTTATTCTTAGTGTTTTTGAATGTGAGATATTTCATAGTTTATTGAATGAGTTAGCAGCCAGTATAATACTGTGTGATATTTCTGTTGATGAATCTCCTGTTGTTGATAGCTTGCTGCCAAGGTATGTGAAATTGTTGACTTTTTTTAATGGACAATATACCAAGCATATTTTCGAAAACATAAACTACTATACACGTACTAAAAGAGACAACTAAGAATCACATACAGAAAGCATACCCAAAGGATATATGGACACATGTATATACAGATGGATCAGCGAAAGAAGCAGTATTAGATGGAGGACCGGGATTATATATAGTAACACCAGATGGAAAAGAAATAGAAAATACCATAACCACGGGCAAACATTCCACAAATTTAAAAGCTGAAATGGAAGCCATAATAGAGGCAGCCAAAATGCTCATGAATTGTTTGCCGTATCATAACAGTCATATAGTTTTTCTAACTGATGCAAAGTCAGTATTGCAGGCATTGAAAGATCCAAAGAACATGAGCATGAATGAACTTACGGCCTGCTTACTACACCTCAGCAGTACTACCGAAGAACAGTACTGCAGTGGATCCCTAGTCATTGTGGCATACCTGGAAATGAAAAAGGTAATCTGGCACGGAAAGGGGGATCACTGGAACAAATAGAAAGAGATAATACGTACTATGAAAGTAGGACTATGATAAAAGCACAATATAAGAAAACGTGAAAGTAGATGCACCCAACCTGCAGAACCAAAATGACTCCTACCATTAAATGCCACTCAATGAACAAAACATCATCTTCAGACTACAAACTGGCCGCAGCAGTTTGGTAAGTCACATGTTCCGAAAGCTGAAGATTGGTGAGACAGACCTGTGCAACTGTGGACCGTGTCCAGAGACTGCAGAACACATTCTTCATGCCTGTCAACTCTACCAAGAAGAGCGGAAGAAAACATGGCCTACTGAGACGGCACTGCTTCCAGACTTGAGGGGTTCCATTGATGACCTGAAGCGAATCACACAATTCATTGAAGCCATTGGCACCGTAACCTGATATCTGACTGAAGAACGATGAAGAAGAAGAACACGAGATTCAGCTTATGTTTCATTGTTCCACCATTAATTTTTAACTTGGCTTTTTAATTTTTTAGGATGGGGTTTAAAAAATTACGCCCGAATGAACATTTTCATATCAAATTATCAGGTGATAGAATTCTGAGTGTGATCTTGATTTTGCAGATAACTTGGCGTCATTAAGTCCAACTTCTGCTATGGCACAATATATGTTGAATCGACTTTATCATCTGTCAGAACAAATGCAAATTGACAGTCAAGTCAACATTGACAAGACTAAGATTATGCATTTCACTAGCGATAATTTTAAACTCACTCTCAATGAAGAAACAATTCACACAGTTGATAAATTTTGTTCTATTTAGTCATCAATACAACACAAAATGGAGATAAAAAGTTAATGGTGCGAAATAATGTTGCAGAACTGACAAGTAACAAAAACACCGGAGAAGAAATGACATTAATTTTACAATAAATGTCCTAAAAAGCTATGAAATATTGGTTGGGAAGAATTCAACTAAGAGAAGACACTAATCAGCAATATGTTTCTACAACAAGTAAGAGAAGACACTAATCAGCAATATGTTTCTACAACAATAAGA
Source organism: Meghimatium bilineatum (assembly GCA_034231615.1). Taxonomy (NCBI): domain Eukaryota; kingdom Metazoa; phylum Mollusca; class Gastropoda; order Stylommatophora; family Philomycidae; genus Meghimatium; species Meghimatium bilineatum. The sequence goes on along the minus strand of CM067299.1, from coordinate 120,714,998 downwards.
AGAAAACAATGTATTTATATAGGGCATGTGCTTAGAATAAATTAAAACAGACTGTCACTCTAAACATTGAAATGGTATCAGGTAGCAAATGAAAAAAGAAGAACAAGAGAGATTTCATCTCAAAATAGTCATCAAAGAGGGTATTACTATGTGTCTCAACAACATACAAGAATTACACACATCACATCACTCCAACTGGAGAGCTGTGCCCGTTTCTACACTATGTACTGTACTCGGCGTTGAAGGAACAGATAGATCTTCTCCCTTTCTCTGCATATCTTATTACTCGTATAGACACAACACTTCTCCATTTATCTGCATATCTTCTTCATTTCACTTCATTTGTGTTCCGATTTTCTAACTCTCACTATACGTGTTTATTTCCCACCTTCTATTCACCCATCCCGTATTCTTCTTTTATCCTACCATCCTCAGCGTGTCCTGGAGTTTTCTTCTTGTTTTCTTTTCGTTATCTTCTTCGTCCGTCTGTCCTTCTCCTACCGGATAACATGAGAAATTCATCCTTCTCCTACCGCATAACATTAGAAATTCATTCTTCTCCTACCGGATAACATTAGAAATGCATCCTTCTCCTACCGGATAACATTAGAAATTAATCCTTCTCCTACCGGATACTTTGAGAAATTAATCCTTCTCCTACCGGATAATTTGAGAAATTCATCCTTCTCCTACCGGATAATTTAAGAATTCATCCTTCTCCTACCGGATAATTTGAGAAATTCATCCTTCTCCTACCGGATAATTTGAGAAATTCATCCTTCTCCTACCGGATAATATATTATGAGAAATGTATCCTTCTCCTACTGGATAACATGAGAAATTTATCCTTCTCCTACCGGATAACATTATAAATTCATCCTTCTCCTACCGGATAATTTGAGAAATTCATCCTTCTCCTACCGGATAACATGAGAAATTCATCCTTCTCCTACCGGATAATATATTATGAGAAATGTATCCTACTCCTACTGGATAACATGAGAAATTCATCCTTCTCCTACCGGATAATATATTATGAGAAATGTATCCTTCTCCTACTGGATAACATGAGAAATGTATCCTTCTCCTACTGGATAACATGAGAAATTCACCCTTCTCCTACCGGATAACATTAGAAATTCATCCTTCTCCTACCGGATAATTTGAGAAATTCATCCTTCTCCTACCGGATAATATATTATGAGAAATGTATCCTTCTCCTACTGGATAACATGAGAAATGTATCCTTCTCCTACTGGATAACATGAGAAATTCACCCTTCTCATACCGGATAACATTAGAAATTCATCCTTCTCCTACCGGATAATTTGAGAAATGCATCCTTCTCCTACCGGATAACATGAGAAATTCATCCTTCTCCTACCGGATAATATATTATGAGAAATGTATCCTTCTCCTACCGGATAATATATTATGAGAAATGTAACCTTCTCCTACCGGATAACATGAGAAATTTATCCTTCTCCTACCAGATAATATATGATGAGAAATACAGGAGAAGATATCACAAGTTGATGCCTGTAGTTGTAGAGTTCTGTTATTGACTTTCCCTCAGGACACGATGTTAAGCTGTGGCAGATCTTCTTAGAATCCGTTAAGGCCCCAGGGAAGCAGGGATTTTCTGCAGTAGTTGTGTGAGATTACTGATCAAATGTGCACGTTTTTTCTATGGGGAAAGAGAGGGGAAGAATGTAGCAGAGTGATTGTGTTGTTTGTGTGTAAGTGTGTGAGTATGTGTGAGAGTTGTGTTTAAGTGTTTGTGAGTATGTGTGTGAGTATGTGTGAGAGTTGTGTGTAAGTGTGTGAGTTTGTGTGAGAGTTGTGTGTAAGTGTTTGTGTGTAAGTGTGTGAGTATGTGTGAGAGTTGTGTGTAAGTGTTTGTGTGTAAGTGTGTGAGTATGTGTGAGAGTTGTGTGTAAGTGTTTGTGTGTAAGTGTTTGTGTGTAAGTGTTTGTGTGTAAGTGTTTGTGTGTAAGTGTTTGTGTGTAAGTGTGTGAGTATGTGTGAGAGTTGTGTGTAAGTGTTTGTGTGTAAGTGTGTGAGTATGTGTGAGAGTTGTGTGTAAGTGTGTGAGTTTGTGTGAGAGTTGTGTGTAAGTGTTTGTGTGTAAGTGTGTGAGTATGTGTGAGAGTTGTGTGTAAGTGTTTGTGTGTAAGTGTTTGTGTGTAAGTGTGTGAGTATGTGTGAGAGATGTGTGTAAGTGTGTGAGTTTGTGTGAGAGTTGTGTGTAAGTGTTTGTGTGTAAGTGTGTGAGTATGTGTGAGAGTTGTGTGTAAGTGTTTGTGTGTGTGAGAGTTGTGTGTAAGTGTGTAAGTATATGTGAGAGTTGTGTGTAAGTGTTTGTGTGTAAGTGTGTGAGTTTGTGTGAGAGTTGTGTGTAAGTGTTTGTGTGTAAGTGTGTGAGTATGTGTGAGAGTTGTGTGTAAGTGTTTGTGTGTAAGTGTGTGAGTATGTGTGAGAGTTAGTGAGAGTGAATGAGAGAAAGTGTGAGCGTGTGTGTGAGAGTGAGTGCGCGCGTGTGTGTATGTGTGAAAGAGCAAGTGTATGTGTGTGGGAGAGTGTGTGTACCTGTCAGTATGTGTCAGGGAGTGAGTATGTGTGTGCGAGTGTGCGTTAGAGGGCACGTGTATGTGTGTGGGAGGGTGTGTGTATCTGTCAGTACGTGTCAGGGAGTGAGTATGTGTGTGCGAGTGTGCGTTAGAGGGCACGTGTATGTGTGTGGGAGAGTGTGTGTATCTGTCAGTACGTGTCAGGGAGTGAGTATGTGTGTGTGTGTGTGGATGAAGGGGAATGTACATCTGCGTGTATGAACGTGGAAGTTTATGCTAGTGTGTGTGTGTGTATATATATATAGTGCAGCATGGTACTAGAGCGAGCGTGGTTGTGTATGTGTGTAGAAGAGTGTATGTGTTTATACAACAATGTGTGCGTAATGGAAACTGAGTGTGTAGGAAATGACATGTCATTAATGAAACTAAGAAAGCTGGAGTATGTTGTGAGAATTGACTATGCACGTGAGTGTATTGTGAACGTGTGTGTGTGTGCGTTTTTCTGAGAAAATGTGCGACTCGTGAGCAATTGTGTACCTCAAAGGTAAGGTTGTGTTCCTACGGTGAATTGTGTTTGGAGAGTGTATCTGAAAAGTAATTTGTGGTTATTAGGTTTCACTTTGAGGGTACAATTAAAGACATGAGCTGGCAGCAAACCATTACGATATCTCGATTGGTTGTACTAGTAGTATTGGTAGTGGTGACGGTGGCGACAGTATCAGCAGTTCGACAGTGGTAGTGGTAGTTGTAGTTGTAGTTGTGGTTGTGGTTGTAGTTGTCCTTGTTGTAAGACTAACTAATAGTAGCAGTGGTAATAATTGGTTATGGCAGAATTACTAGTAATATAAGGCACGATAATATGATGTTGCACCGGGTATGAAGGCGGATTCAAGCACCGTGGCGTGGAGCACATAGAACATGGGAAGACTTAGACACTATGATCTTCCACTCCATCAAACTGCATTTCCAGTTGTTGCGATTCTTCTTGCCACTAGTTTCACATAAGGTCTGACAGGAGAGTGAGGTCTGACAGGAGAGTGAGGTCTGACAGGAGAGTGAGGTCTGACAGGAGAGTGAGGTCCGACGGGAGAGTGGCCGAGAGTGAGTCACAACGCTTGCTCACTTAAATGAAAATATAGGGACACTCCATATAAGGACAAAGGTACACAGAAACAATGATGATATATGATGTGTCAAGTCGAATTGCGCATATGCCGCAATAAAGCTGTAAGCCATGTCATAACCTATTCCGTTCTCCGAACTACATCCTGCTAATTGGTAGGAGTTTGAGAATGACAGCAGAAGATTCATATTTTGTGCTTGTGTTAAACACATATTTTGTGCATGTACACATGACTCGAACCAAATACGTACATGTTACACACCAAAAAAGTATGTTTCTTGTACCGAGTCTTGTCGAACACTACTCTAGAACATGATGTGAGTGCACATAGATATCCACACAAGTTCATCAGATCTGTAGATTCCTGACAAAATAACAGGCATTGATCATACATGCGTAAATAATGACAGAAATATATTACTGATCGCAGACCCACAGACGGTTGGAAATTATGTTCTATTGATTTGGAGTGTCCAGTTTCCTAGCATATGGCATTCTTCCGTTCAGACATCCAAATCTCAACAGCTTATAACAGCTTTCTTATGTTCCCTATCACGCACGATCTACCTACCCCCCCCCCCCTCCCCCGCCTCAGTGTCTTACGTATCGCTATTCACTCTACAACGAGTGGACACAGAAATGTACGCGCGCTCTCCCTCACACGCACACATTCACTCCAACATGTACTTAATGTACAGAAAACGAAACCATATTTTTTTTTTTTAAATCCACCCCATGTAGTGAGTGCATCGGCGACATACTTAAACGGGACCATGTAACTCTGTGAATTGAGCACTCATCGGTATGTGTGGCCATGTCTGCTGTCTGTAAACATGCTATTGTTAAATGTTTGTAATAACAGAAATGTGTTATATACAGTATAAACAATAAAGATTTTATAATCGGGGACTGTGAAAAATGTTGTTATAGACGGAACTTCGTTATAAAAGGATGCGCTATAGAGGGATTCCACTGGTATTCATGTTTATCATCTTGTTTCTCTGTCTGTTTTTATCTTTAAAAAGACCTTACGGTTGAAACTTTAATTTCTTTTGTTTTATATACTGTCATCTATATTTTTTTCGTTTCCTTTAGTCTGATAATCTATCTGTGAATGGTGAAGTCCACTGCCTTGTGATCTGTGTATAGTATACTTGTTGTCCAGTATTACTGCAGTCTCACTTATGATAGATTGTCCGTCATACAGGAACACTCACTTAACCAGATGATAAGAGGTTTATGGTGGAATTTAAAAAAAACACCTCAAAGTAATTAAGTTTTTCAGTTGTGAAAAATAAAAATAGCAAGTCTTGATTGATCAAGGAAACATCACACAGGGCATAGAAAAATTGATCTGTTAATGCACACACAAAAATTAGCCAGGCTGTGGACATGTGGAATAATCACGGAAATAATGACATATTATTCCAGAATACAAAGTGGAAGATGACTAAAAAATAATAGGAGAAATGAGAATATGCTGACAGACTAAAGATCATGATGCGACGTTAGTACACGGTTTGTCACTCGTGTTTCATGTGCCAGGCGGTTAGATTTTTGTTTGTTGCAGATGGTGACACTAGTAACATCTGATGTCAGAGCATATACGCCAATAGTCAATGCCCAGTAAGAACAAGCGCAGGTACATCCCATAAATTTCAAATTCACTCGGGTGTGAGACAGGGATGTGTACTATCCTCCCTACTGTTCATAACATACATAGAACACA
>CM067299.1:120622076-120704576 GCA_034231615.1 Meghimatium bilineatum | reverse complement strand
CATCTACATTTGATAACCCACGGTTCTGAAACGTGGTCGTATTATACAGTCTCAACTTGTAATGTTCCTTCTACCTCTTTTCTTCTAACTTAGAAGATGTCGCTGACTGCGTCTGAAACCAAAAATACTTTGTCTTTGCGTGAGTCTACTTACTGGATTGCAACTTTCTTTGTGTAATCCAACTCTGGGCATCGAACGCTATAATAAGACAAGGTCGAACCCTGCTGTAGTCCACCTCTGGACATCTAACGATATAATAAGACACTTGTTTGAACCCTGGTCTAGTCCAACTCTGGACATTTATTTTAAGACACTTGGTAGAACCCTGCTGTAGTCCAACTCTAGGCATCTAACGCTATACTAAGACACCTGTGTGAATCCTGCTCTAGTCCGACTCTAGGCATATAACGCTATACTAAGACACTTGGTTGAACCCTGCTGTAGCCCAGCTCTGGACATCTATTTTAAGACACTTGATTGAACCCTGCTCTAGTCCAACTCTAGGCATATAACGCTATACTAAGACACTTGGTCGAACTCTGCTGTAGTCCAACTCTAGGTATCTAACGGTATACTAAGACACTTGTTTGAACCCTGCTCTAGTCCAACTCTAGGCATATAACGGTATACTAAGACACTTGTTTGAACCCTGCTGTAGTCCAACTCTAGGCATATAACGGTATACTAAGACACTTGGTTGAACCCTGCTGTAGTCCAACTCTAGGCATATAACGCTATACTAAGACACTTGGTTGAACCCTGCTGTAGTCCAATTCTGGGCATCTAAACTAAGACACTTGGTCGAACCCTGCTGTAGTCCAACTCTAGGCATATGAAGCTATATTAAGGCGCATGGTCGAACCCTGCTTAGTCCAACTCTGGAAGAAACTTCGAACCCTGCTGTAGTCCAACTCTGGAAGAAACTTCAAACCCTGCTGTAGTCCAACTCTGGAAGAAACTTCGAACCCTGCTGTAGTCCAACTCTGGAAGAAACTTCGAACCCTGCTGTAGTCCAACTCTGGAAGAAACTTCGAACCCTGCTGTAGACCAACTCTGGAAGAAACTTCGAACCCTGCTGTAGTCCAACTCTGGAAGAAACTTCGAACCCTGCTGTAGTCCAACTCTAGGCATATAACGCTATATTAGGACACTTGGTCGAACCCTGCTGTAGTAGAACTCTGGAAGAACTTGGTTGAACCCTGCTGTAGTACAACTCTGGGCATCTATACTAAGACAATTGGTCGAACCCTGCTCTAGTCCAACTCTTTAAGAAACTTGGTCGAACCCTTCTCTAGTCCAACTCTTTACGAAATTTGGTCGAACTCTGCTCTAGTCCAACTCTAGGCATCTAACGCCATACTAAGGCACTTGGTCGAACCCTATTCTAGTCCAAATCTGGGCATCTATACTAAGACACTTTGTCGAACCCTGCTCTAGTCCAAATCTGGGCATCTATGCTAAGACACTTGGTCGAACTCTACTGTAGTCTAAATCTGGGCATCTATGCTAAGACACTTGGTCAAATCCTCTTCTAGTCCAAATCTAGACATCTAAACTAAAACACTTGGTAAAATCCTCTTCTATGCCAAAATATGGACATCTATACTAAGACACTTGGTAAAATCCTCTTCTAATCCAAATACGGACATCTATACTAAGACACTTGATCACATCCTCTTATATTCTAAATCTGGACACGTGTAAAGTGAGACACTTGATCACATCCTCTTGTATTCTAAATCTGGACACATGTGTAAAGTGAGACACTTGGTCACATCCTCTTATATTCTAAATCTGGACACATGTGTCAAGTGAGACACTTGATCACATCCTCTTCTAGTCTAAATCTGGACACATGTGTCAAGTGAGACACCAGCTGTAACTATCGTCTATCTACTGTATCAATCTCTTGCTAGATGTTTATGCATTGATATACTTTTCCACCCCCCCCCCTACTTGTAATTTTCCAATGTGGGTACTCATTGAAGCTCCACCCGAATGTGTTTGTTTCTTATGTTAGAGAGCCACATGTGTGGAAACAATGATATCTTGTATCTGTGAGTACTGTTGTATGAGTTCTTGTATGATTATCTTTGCCATAAACTGTATTACAACATTCGTCAAGGGCAGTCTCTCTGTATTTACTGGTATTCATTCACACCGACTTCCAGCTCGCAGACTAAATAGAAGGTCTGTCACGTTATCTAGTTAAACAAGACACCGACTGTCACGTTATCTATTTAAACAGAACACCTACTGTCACGGTATCTAGTTAAACAGAATACCGACTGTCACGTTATCTAGTTAAACAGAATACCGACTGTCACGGTATCTATTTAAACAGAACACCTACTGTCACGTTATCTAGTTAAACAGAACACCAACTGTCACGTTATCTAGTTAAACAGAATACCGACTGTCACGTTATCTAGTTAAACAGAACACCGACTGTCACGGTATCTATTTAAACAGAACACCTACTGTCACGGTATCTAGTTAAACAGAACACCAACTGTCACGTTATCTAGTTAAACAGAATACCGACTGTCACGTTATCTAATTGAAACAGACAGTCTGTCAAGTTACGCCTGTGATAATGGCGGCTGCTATATCTAGTTTATTCCGCTATTATTTCTAATTCAAGATGTCGCTGTATTGATTGCTGTATTGTATTATATTTACCGTCCTCTTTCTATCACATTTTCTATTCTATTTCTCTTCACTTGTCTTTCCATTCAATTTGATTTCAACTGCTGTTTGTTTCTCTGCAACATCTTGTCTCCTGCTGTATTCTTCTCTGTTGAATCATTTCTCTGGTGTGACTGATCTATCATGTATTTCGAGCAGAGACAGAAAGGCAAGCATCATTTGCTGTGTACAATATATGGTCTTGGCACATGAAAGCCAGTTATAAAACTAACAGATAAATAACCAAGAGTCTCGTCTCAAAGATGTGGTTTAATCTAAGCATATTCACATTTTCAGCTGCAGATAACAGGACTAATGAAGGTGTCCCTTGGGGGGTGGGGGTCGGTGGATAAAGGGAACTTGCTTCCGGCTTACAGAAAGAAAAAAAAGATGTGTTCATTTTTCTAGAAGATGTCGGAATAGGAGAGAAGATGTAGCACATTGTGACAAGAGGTAACGTTGATGGGAGGAGAATATAGGACGATAAGAGAGAAGAAAAATAGTAATTGTAGAAACAGGCAAGATTGATAGGGAAATAAATGATTGAGAGAAAGAGAGAGAGAGAGAGAGTGAGAGAGAGTGTGTGTGAGAGAGAGATAGCTTGATAGAAAAGAAGTAATGAGAATTATGTGGGTGAATCTCGTGTTGCTATCACTTGTTTATGTGTTGTAATATGTGCGTGTGTGTTGTTGTTGTGATGTATGATGTTGTAGTGTGTGTTGTTGTAGTGTGTATTGTTGTAATGTTTGTTGTAATGTGTGTTGTAATGTGTGTTGTAATTTGTGCATGTGTGTGTTGTTGTACTGTGTGTTTATTGTTGCGATGTTTGTTGTTGTAATGTGTGTTGTTGAGTTTGTGTTGTAATATGTGTGGGTATTGTTATAGTGTGTGTGTGTGTTGTTGTAATGTGTGTGTTGTTGTAATGTGTGTGTTGTTGTAATGTGTGTTGTTGTAATGTGTGTTGTTGTAATGTTGTAATATGTGTGGGTGTTGTTATAGTGTGTTTGTGTTGTTGTAATGTGTGTGTTGTTGTTATGTGTGTTGTTGTAATGTGTGTGTTGTTGTAATGTGTGTGTTGTTGTAATGTGTGTTGTAATGTGTGTGTTGTTGTAATGTGTGTGTTGTTGTAATGTGTGTTGTTGTAATGTGTGTTGTTGTAATGTGTGTGTTTTTGTAATGTGTGTTGTTGTAATGTGTGTGTTTTTGTAATGTGTGTTGTAATGTTGTTGTAATATGTGTGTTGTTGTAATGTGTGTGTTGTTGTAATGTGTGTTGTTGTAATGTGTGTGTTGTTGTAATGTGTGTTGTTGTAATGTGTGTGTTGTTGTAATGTGTGTTGTTGTAATTTGTGTGTTTTTGTAATGTGTGTTGTTGTAATGTGTGTGTTTTTGTAATGTGTGTTGTTGTAATGTGTGTGTTGTTGTAATGTGTGTGTTGTTGTAATGTGTGTTGTTGTAATGTGTGTGTTGTTGTAATGTGTGTTGTTGTAATGTGTGTTGTTGTAATGTGTGTGTTGTTGTAATGTGTGTGTTTTTGTAATGTGTGTTGTTGTAATGTGTGTGTTGTTGTAATGTGTGTTGTTGTAATGTGTGTTGTTGTAATGTGTGTTGTTGTAATGTGTGTTGTTGTAATGTGTGTTGTTGTAATGTGTGTTGTTGTAATGTGTGTGTTGTTGTAATGTGTGTGTTGTTGTAATGTGTGTTGTTGTAATGTGTGTGTTGTTGTAATGTGTGTTGTTGTAATGTGTGTGTTGTTGTAATGTGTGTGTTTTTGTAATGTGTGTTGTTGTAATGTGTGTTGTTGTAATGTGTGTGTTGTTGTAATGTGTGTGTTGTTGTAATGTGTGTTGTTGTAATGTTGTTGTAATATGTGTGTTGTTGTAATATGTGTTGTTGTAATGTGTGTTGTTGTAATGTGTATTGTTGTAATGTGTGTGTTGTTGTAATGTGTGTTGTTGTAATGTGTGTTTTTGTAATGTGTGTGTTGTTGTAATATGTGTTGTTGTAATGTGTGTGTTGTTGTAATGTGTGTTTTTGTAATGTGTGTTGTTGTAATGTGTGTGTTGTTGTAATATGTGTTGTTGTAATGTGTGTGTTGTTGTAATGTGTGTGTTGTTGTAATGTGTGTTGTTGTAATGTGTGTTTTTGTAATGTGTGTGTTGTTGTAATGTGTGTGTTGTTGTAATGTGTGTGTTGTTGTAATGTGTGTTGTTGTAATGTGTGTGTTGTTGTAATGTGTGTGATGTTGTAATATGTGTGTTGTTGTAATGTGTGTGTTGTTGTAATGTGTGTTGTTGTAATGTGTGTTGTTGCAATGTGTGTTGTTGTAATGTGTGTGATGTTGTAATATGTGTGTTGTTGTAATGTGTGTGTTGTTGTAATGTGTGTTGTTGTAATGTGTGTTGTTGCAATGTTGTTGTAATATGTGTGTTGTTGTAATGTTGTTGTAATATGTGTGTTGTTGTAATGTGTGTTGTTGTAATGTTGTTGTAATGTGTGTTGTTGTAATGGGTGTTGTTGTAATGTGTGTTGTTGTAATGTGTGTGATGTTGTAATATGTGTGTTGTTGTAATGTGTGTGTTGTTGTAATGTTGTTGTAATGTGTGTTGTTGTAATGTGTGTGATGTTGTAATATGTGTGTTGTTGTAATGTTGTTGTAATGTGTGTTGTTGTAATGTGTGTGATGTTGTAATATGTGTGTTGTTGTAATGTTGTTGTAATGTGTGTTGTTGTAATGTGTGTGATGTTGTAATGTGTGTGTTGTTGTAATGTGTGTGTTGTTGTAATGTGTGTTGTTGTAATGTTGTTGTAATGTGTGTTGTTGTAATGTTGTTGTAATGTGTGTTGTTGTAATGTTGTTGTAATATGTGTGTTGTTGTAATAGGTGTGTTTGTGTAATGTGTGTTGTTGTAATGTTGTTGTAATGTGTGTTGTTGTAATGTTGTTGTAATATGTGTTGTTGTAATGTGTGTGTTGTTGTAATATGTGTTGTTGTAATGTGTGTTGTTGTAATGTGTGTTGTTGTAATGTGTGTTGTTGTAATGTGTGTTGTTGTAATGTGTGTTGTTGTAATGTGTGTGATGTTGTAATATGTGTGTTGTTGTAATGTGTGTGTTGTTGTAATGTGAGTTGTTGTAATGTGTGTTGTTGCAATGTTGTTGTAATATGTGTGTTGTTGTAATGTGTGTTGTTGTAATGTGTGTTGTTGTAATGTGTGTTGTTGCAATGTTGTTGTAATATGTGTGTTGTTGTAATGTTGTTGTAATATGTGTGTTGTTGTAATGTGTGTTGTTGTAATGTTGTTGTAATGTGTGTTGTTGTAATGGGTGTTGTTGTAATGTGTGTTGTTGTAATGTGTGTGATGTTGTAATATGTGTGTTGTTGTAATGTGTGTGTTGTTGTAATGTTGTTGTAATGTGTGTGTTGTTGTAATGTTGTTGTAATATGTGTGTTGTTGTAATGTGTGTTGTTGTAATGTTGTTGTAATGTGTGTTGTTGTAATGGGTGTTGTTGTAATGTGTGTTGTTGTAATGTGTGTGATGTTGTAATATATGTGTTGTTGTAATGTGTGTGTTGTTGTAATGTGTGTTGTTGTAATGTGTGTTGTTGTAATGTGTGTTGTTGTAATGTGTGTGTTGTTGTAATGTGTGTTGTTGTAATGTTGTTGTAATGTGTGTTGTTGTAATGTTGTTGTAATGTGTGTTGTTGTAATGTTGTTGTAATATGTGTGTTGTTGTAATGTGTGTGTTGTTGTAATGTTGTTGTAATATGTGTGTTGTTGTAATAGGTGTGTTTTTGTAATGTGTGTGTTGTAATGTGTGTTGTAATGTGTGTTGTTGTAATGTGTGTCTTGTAATGTGTGTTGTAATGTGTGTTGTAATGTGTGTTGTTGTAATGGGTGTGTTGTAATGTGTGTTGTTGTAATGTGTGTGTTGTAATGTGTTTTGTAATGTGTGTTGTAATGTGTGTGTTGTAATGTGTGTTGTAATGTGTGTTGTAATGTGTGTTGTTGTAATGGGTGTTGTTGTAATGTGTGTTGTTGTAATGTGTGTGATGTTGTAATATATGTGTTGTTGTAATGTGTGTGTTGTTGTAATGTGTGTTGTTGTAATGTGTGTTGTTGTAATGTGTGTTGTTGTAATGTGTGTGTTGTTGTAATGTGTGTTGTTGTAATGTTGTTGTAATGTGTGTTGTTGTAATGTTGTTGTAATGTGTGTTGTTGTAATGTTGTTGTAATATGTGTGTTGTTGTAATGTGTGTGTTGTTGTAATGTTGTTGTAATATGTGTGTTGTTGTAATAGGTGTGTTTTTGTAATGTGTGTGTTGTAATGTGTGTTGTAATGTGTGTTGTTGTAATGTGTGTGTTGTAATGTGTGTTGTAATGTGTGTTGTAATGTGTGTTGTTGTAATGGGTGTGTTGTAATGTGTGTTGTTGTAATGTGTGTGTTGTAATGTGTGTTGTTGTAATGTGTGTTGTTGTAATGTGTGTGTTGTTGTAATGTGTGTTGTTGTAATGTTGTTGTAATGTGTGTTGTTGTAATGTTGTTGTAATGTGTGTTGTTGTAATGTTGTTGTAATATGTGTGTTGTTGTAATGTGTGTGTTGTTGTAATGTTGTTGTAATATGTGTGTTGTTGTAATAGGTGTGTTTTTGTAATGTGTGTGTTGTAATGTGTGTTGTAATGTGTGTTGTTGTAATGTGTGTGTTGTAATGTGTGTTGTAATGTGTGTTGTAATGTGTGTTGTTGTAATGGGTGTGTTGTAATGTGTGTTGTTGTAATGTGTGTGTTGTAATGTGTTTTGTAATGTGTGTTGTAATGTGTGTGTTGTAATGTGTGTTGTAATGTGTGTTGTAATGTGTGTTGTAATGTGTGTTGTTGTAATGTGTGTTGTTGTAATGTGTGTTGTTGTAATGTGTGTTGTTGTAATGTGTGTTGTTGTAATGTGTGTTGTTGTAATGTGTGTGTTGTTGTAATGTATGTATTGTTGTAATGTGTGTGTTGTTGTAATGTGTGTGTTGTTGTAATGTGTGTGTTGTAATGTGTTTTGTAATGTGTGTTGTAATGTGTGTGTTGTAATGTGTGTTGTAATGTGTGTTGTAATGTGTGTTGTAATGTGTATTGTTGTAATGTGTGTTGTTGTAATGTGTATTGTTGTAATGTGTATTGTTGTAATGTGTGTATTGTTGTAATGTGTGTATTGTTGTAATGTGTGTTGTTGTAATGTGTATTGTTGTAATGTGTATTGTTGTAATGTGTGTATTGTTGTAATGTGTGTATTGTTGTAATGTGTGTGTTGTTGTAATGTGTGTGTTGTTGTAATGTGTGTATTGTTGTAATGTATGTATTGTTGTAATATGTGTATTGTTGTAATATGTGTGTTGTTGTAATGTGTATTGTTGTAATGTGTGTGTTGTTGTAATGTGTGTGGTGTTGTAATGTGTGTGTTGTTGTAATGTGTGTGGTGTTTTAATGTATGTAGATTGTTTTAGTAATGTGTGTGCGTGTTTATAATATGCGTATAGCTATACTGTGTGTGTTGTTATAATGTCTGTGTGTGTGAACACACTCACCAGTGGTTGACCTGTGAAGTGTCCAGTCTCCATATTCGACTGAGAGCCTATGAAGTGTCCAGTCTCCACTTTCGACTGACAGCCTGTGACATGTCCAGTCTCAATATCGACAAGAGAATGAGGGCCGACAAGAATGTGAGGTTCGACAAGAGTGTGAGGTCCGACAGGAGTGTGAGGTCCGACAAGAGTGTGACGTCGACGCTTAGCGCAACTCCTCCTGACTTACATGCAAAGCTTCAGTGCAGGTCATGTTTCACATTTACGAACATTGTGAAAAGAGAAGCGTAGCAGCTCAACAGCGGAGAGTTGCTAGAAAGTCACGGGTACCAACAGGTCAATAGCGGAGAGTTGCTAGAAAGTCACGGGTACCAGCAGCTCAACAGCGGAGAGTTGCTAGAAAGTCACGGGTACCAGCAGCTCAACAGCGGAGCGTTGCTAGAAAGTCACGGGTAGACCAGCTGCTCAACAATGGAGAGTTGCTAGAAAGTCACGGGTACCAGCAGCTCAACAGCGGAGAGTTGCTAGAAAGTCACGGGTAGACCAGCTGCTCAACAGCGGAGAGTTGCTAGAAAGTCACGGGTAGACCAGCAGCTCAACAGCGGAGAGTTGCTAGAAAGTCACGGGTAGACCAGCTGCTCAACAGCGGAGAGTTGCTAGAAAGTCATCGGTAGACAAAGTACCGTCTGCGGTGGTTATTCCATGCCCGTTGTTGTTGTAATGTAATGTGTGTGATGTGTGTAGTTATAATGTGTATGTTGTTATAATGTGTGTGTTGTTATAATGTGTGTGTTGTTATAATGTGTATGTTGTTATAATGTGTGTGTTGTTATAATGTGTGTGTTGTTATAATGTGTGTGTTGTTATAATGTGTATGCTGTTATAATGTGTATGTTGTTATAATGTGTATGTTGTTATAATGTGTATGTTGTTATAATGTGTGTACATATGTGTTATCCCTGGAATATCAATAGGAGGACATAACAAATAATTTGAGGTATGCGGATGTCACTGTTCTAATTGCATAACGTGAGGAAGACCTTCGAGATTTAATTAATGTTGTAGTCACAGAAAGTAAAGAGGAAGGCCTCTTCCAAAATATAAAGAAAACAGAAGTAATTGTTATTTCAAAGAAACAAAATACCACACCTTGCAAGATCAAAGTGAATAATATAGTATTAAAATAGGTCCACCAATTCAAATATTTAGGTACAATGATGGTACAGCAGATGGAAGAAGTTCAACAGAACCAAGTTGCAGAATAGGACAGGCAAAAACAACATTCAGAAAAATGAAAAATATATTCTGTAATATGATCTTGTCTTTAGAGGTTAGGAAGATAGTTCTTCGGGACTATATAACTCCTATACTAACATATGGGTGCGAGTCTTGGATAATAAACAAACTGGAAAGTGGGAAATTAGAGGCAATAGAGATGTGGTTCTATAGAAGAATGCTGAGAATACCATGGACTGCCAGAAAAACTAATGTGGAGGCGTTAAAAGAGTCAAATGCAAAACGGACCTTAATCAATAATATAAGAAAAAGACAATGTTCATTTTTTGGCCACTTCATGAGACAAGGAGGTTTAGAGAACATAGTCACAACAGACAAGATTGAAGCCAACAGAGACTGAGGGCGACAACGTGAGAAAAAAAATAGACAGTTTGACAACCTGGCACGGCAGTGAAACAACAACAATATTGATACATAATACTGGAGATAGAGAGCGCCTACCCCAGCCTGCACGACACCTGCTGATGATGATCATGTATGTATTGTTATAATGTGTATACTTTTGTGTTGCCGAATTTTGTGTATGTGCATATTGTTATAATTTGCGCGCGCGCGTTGTTATATTATTTGCGTGTTGCTATAATGTGTGTGTTGCTATAACGCGTGTGTTGTGGTTGCTATGCCGTATGTTACTTTAACACGTAGTTACAACGTATGTGTATGTTGTTATGTACGTATGTTGCCGTAACGTATATGTGTAGAAGATATTTTATATGTGGTTATTGCTACACCATATGCATCATTCTGTAATGTTTGTGTATGTTGCTATAACGTGTGTGTTTGTGTATGTTGCTATAACGTGTGTTTGTGTATGTTGCTATAACGTGTGTTTGTGTATGTTGCTATAACGTGTGTGTTTGTGTATGTTACTATAACGTGTGTGTTTGTGTATGTTGCTATAACGTGTGTGTTTGTATACGTTGCTATAACGTGTGTTTGTGTATGTTGCTATAACGTGTGTTTGTGTATGTTGCTATAACGTGTGTTTGTGTATGTTGCTATAACGTGTGTTTGTGTATGTTGCTATAACGTGTGTGTTTGTGTATGTTGCTATAACGTGTGTGTTTGTGTATGTTGCTATAACGTGTGTTTGTGTATGTTGCTATAACGTGTGTTTGTGTATGTTACTATAACGTGTGTGTTTGTGTATATTGCTATAACGTGTGTGTTTGTGTATATTGCTATATGTGTGTGTGTATGTTGCTATAACGTGTGTGTTTGTGTATATTGCTATAACGTGTGTTTGTGTATGTTGCTATAACGTGTGTTTGTGTATGTTACTATAACGTGTGTGTTTGTGTATGTTGCTATAACGTGTGGTTGTGTATGTTGCTATAACGTGTGTGTTTGTGTATATTGCTATATGTGTGTGTGTATGTTGCTATAACGTGTGTGTTTGTGTATGTTGCTATAACGTGTGTGTTTGTGTATGTTGCTATAACGTGTGTGTTTGTGTATGTTGCTATAACGTGTGTGTTTGTGTATGTTGCTATAACGTGTGTGTTTGTGTATGTTGCTATAACGTGTGTGTTTGTATACGTTGCTATAACGTGTGTTTGTATACGTTGCTATAACGTGTGTGTTTGTGTATGTTGCTATAACGTGTGTGTTTGTGTATGTTGCTATATATGTGTGTGTGTATGTTGCTATAACGGACATGTATCATAACAGAATCATCTGTCTGTCTTAGTTTATCTACGCTTTCTCTTAGCCGTGACTTGCGCAATATTTTGCTGACAACTCTACCAAGAACAAAGAACGTGATCCGGATATAATGCGATCTCTGTGGTCAAGAATGATTGATGATAATGTTGTGACAGAGGCCGGCATTATCTCCAACTAAATACCCAACACGTCTCACCTAATAACGTTGCGTGCATTCACCAGATTGTTTCATCTATACGTGTGTATGCCTGTTAGTGTGTGTGTATATATGCATCTGTGTTAGTAATCTCCAGGAATTGTGAGACAATTAACAGGTTTCCTTATTGTGCAAATGGTTGGTGGAGTGTTGTTCCCATGTTGGTGGAGTGTTGTTCCCATGTTGGTGGAGTGTTGTTCCCATGTTGGTGGAGTGTTGTTCCCATGTTGGTGGAGTGTTGTTCCCATGTTGGTGGAGTGTTGTTCCCATGTTGGTGGAGTGTTGTTACCACGCTGGTGGAGTGTTGTTCCCATGTTGGTGGAGTGTTGTTACCATGTTGGTGGAGTGTTGTTACCACGCTGGTGAAGTTTTGTTCCCATGTTGGTGGAGTGTTGTTCCCATGTTGGTGGAGTGTTGTTACCACGCTGGTGAAGTTTTGTTCCCATGTTGGTGGAGTGTTGTTCCCATTTTGGTGGAGTGTTGTTCCCATGTTGGTGGAGGAACACCGTACAATCAGCATCATGAGCCAAATAATCAAAATACTTCTCAGAATCATCATGAAGAGAGTGAGAAAATAAATAATATCAGAAATAAGTCCAGAACAATGTGTTTTGTAGAAGGTAAAGGTACCAACAAAGCTATATATATTTTGAGAACACTAATGTAAAGGTCTATAGAGGTATAAACAAATCTGTACTTCTGTTTTATAGACTGCACGAAAGCATTTGATAAAGTTAAACATAGCGAAATTATACACATGCTAGAGAATCTGAACATTGACAGCAAGGATTTAAGAATAATCAAGAATATGTACTCGCAACAAACAGCAGCAATAAGAGTAGGAAATCAATTTCGCTCTTTTCAACAAATAAAACAAGGAGTTAGACAGGGATGTGTACTTTCACCAGATCTGTTCTCTCTGGACTACATCCTTCTGGATATCTAGTAGGAGCATTATCCTGCTACAAGAGAGACCCAGCGGAAGTTTGAGAATGAACGCTGCAGAAGACGAAGAAGAGCACCGCATGGTCAGTGCCATCAGCAAGGAATGAGGCTTGAGAAGGGTTTGCATATGATCTACCTAGCAAACATAATACATGCCAACTACGGCAAGTATTTATCATTTCTTATTCCGTTTCGTTACTCCTGAACCGTGACCTGTGTCTTAGAATAGTGGACACGAAATCCTTTGTAGGTCAGTAGCTCTGAATAAATGTAACATTGTTAGAATAGTTCTTACTCTTTGGTCAATAGTCGGACAGATCAATACTTTCATTCAGACTCAATCAAGGTGGTCGATATCGTAATCAACGAGGTCGATGTGACAATACATGGACTCGATACTATCATCTATAGAGTGAAGTCACAATCTATGATTACAATGTGACAACGGTCCATGAGATGGATGCCAGAATGCAATCTATAAAACATTCATGGATGTGAATATCTGGGTTAATATGTCATGATTTGTAATTGTCCGTTTATAATCACTTTGTTATCTATTGCCCGTTTGTAATCACTTTGTTATCTATTGCCCGTTTGTAATCTCATGGCTATTTATTTCCCGCTTGTAATCGCTTTGTTATTAAGGATAGGGTGGGGGGGGGTCTAATAGCTGCATGTTTAGTTCCAAAAGGGAGACATACCAGTGGGCCAGTATCACTGGATGACTATGTCCAGCCAGGAAGACAGCACACACTTCTGCCTGGACCAACTATCTCATCAATCGTCTGTCAGATTTGTTGACACATCTACAGTGACGACACATCTAGCATTCACCATTAGTTTCTGCTGCACATGGAGATACCAGGTACAATGTTCGCAGTCCTCCATCTCTTCCTCATTCATGGAGACTATATGATTGAAGACACAAGTCAGAAATTGAGACAAGATAGAAGACACTAGTCAGAAATTGAGACAAGATAGAAGACACAAGTCAGAAATTGAGACAAGATAGAAGACACAAGTCAGAAATTGAGACAAGATTGAAGACACAAGTCAGATATCGAGACAAGATAGACGACACAAGTCAGAAATTGAGACAAGATAGAAGACACAAGTCAGAAATTGAGACAAGATAGAAGACACAAGTCAGAAATTGAGACAAGATAGAAGACACAAAAGACACAAGTCAGAAATTGAGACAAGATAGAAGACACAAGTCAGAAATTGAGACAAGATAGAAGACACAAGTCAGAAATTGAGACAAGATAGAAGACACAAGTCAGAAATTGAGACAAGATAGAAGACACAAGTCAGAAATTGAGACAAGATAGAAGACACAAGTCAGAAATTGAGACAAGATAGAAGACACAAGTCAGAAATTGAGACAAGATAGAAGACACAGGTCAGAAATTGAGACAAGATAGAAGACACAAGTCAGAAATTGAGACAAGATAGAAGACACAAGTCAGAAATTGAGACAAGATAGAAGACACAAGTCAGAAATTGAGACAAGATAGAAGACACAAAAGACACAAGTCAGAAATTGAGACAAGATAGAAGACACAAGTCAGAAATTGAGACAAGATAGAAGACACAGGTCAGAAATTGAGACAAGATAGAAGACACAAGTCAGAAATTGAGACAAGATAGAAGACACAAGTCAGAAATTGAGACAAGATTGAAGACACAAGTCAGATATTGAGACAAGATAGACGACACAAGTCAGAAATTGAGACAAGATAGAAGACACAAGTCAGAAATTGAGACAAGATAGAAGACACAAGTCAGAAATTGAGACAAGATAGAAGACACAAAAGACACGTCAGAAATTGAGACAAGATAGAAGGCACAAGTCAGAAATTGAGACAAGATAGAAGACACAAGTCAGAAATTGAGACAAGATAGAAGACACAAGTCAGAAATTGAGACAAGATAGAAGACACAAGTCAGATATTGAGACAAGATAGAAGACACAAGTCAGAAATTGAGACAAGATAGAAGACACAAGTCAGAAATTGAGACAAGATAGAAGACACAAGTCAGAAATTGAGACATTATGTGACAATTGTTAGTTTTTTTAAGGTAACCGGTTCTTATCCTATCACTCAACGTTCCTTAGTTGCGTCCTATGACATGCATGGAAACAAGAAGGTAGTCCTATCCTTTGCCTCCCTGAACTAAAAGTCCAGGCCTTTACTGTCACACGGACGTATCTTAGTCGAGCATATATAACTGTTTTATGATAGGACATGTATAACTGTTTTATGATAGGACATGTATAACTGTTTTATGATAGGACATGTATAACTGTTTTATGATAGGACATGTATAACTGTTTTATGATAGGACATGTATAACTGTTTTATGATAGGACATGTATAACTGTTTTATGATAGGACATATATAACAGCTTTATGATAGGACATGTATAACTGTTTTATGATAGGACATATATAACAGCTTTATGATAGGACATGTATAACTGTTTTATGATAGGACATGTATAACTGTTTTATGATAGGACATGTATAACTGTTTTATGATAGGACATGTATAACTGTTTTATGATAGGACATATATAACAGCTTTATGATAGGACATGTATAACTGTTTTATGATAGGACATGTATAACTGTTTTATGATAGGACATGTATAACTGTTTTATGATAGGACATGTATAACTGTTTTATGATAGGACATGTATAACTGTTTTATGATAGGACATGTATAACTGTTTTATGATAGGACATGTATAACTGTTTTATGATAGGACATGTATAACTGTTTTATGATAGGACATGTATAACAGCTTTATGATAGGACATGTATAACTGTTTTATGATAGGACATGTATAACTGTTTTATGATAGGACATGTATAACTGTTTTATGATAGGACATGTATAACTGTTTTATGATAGGACATGTATAACTGTTTTATGATAGGACATGTATAACTGTTTTATGATAGGACATGTATAACAGCTTTATGATAGGACATGTATAACTGTTTTATGATAGGACATGTATAACTGTTTTATGATAGGACATGTATAACTGTTTTATGATAGGACATGTATAACTGTTTTATGATAGGACATGTATAACTGTTTTATGATAGGACATGTATAACTGTTTTATGATAGGACATGTATAACTGTTTTATGATAGGACATGGCTCTGTGGCGAAGTGGTACAGAGCGCGTCTGTGACGGCCAAGGTACCGAGTTCGATCCCCGCCACAGGCAAATGAGCATCCGGATCAATCATAAAGCAATGGTAAACTACAGAACGTATTTATATTGCCTAGAAAATCACTACAGCCAAAAAAAGCTGAGCTGATGTCTACGCCCTGAATAGGATACGCTAGCAAAAAATAATAGGGCATATATCAGAGTTTCATGATGGAACATCTATAGCAGTTTTATGATAGGATCCCATATTTCTCGTTGTCCCCATATTCTGGTCTACGTTTTCCCTAAATTCGCCGCTATCTCAATTTCTGGATTATCTCAAAGTTCTCTATATATAACCAGAGACTTGCCGATGATTAAACAAAAAATCAGACTTATATAAGAGTTTAGCTATAGGACATATTTAACATATGTAACAGTTTATAATAGGACATGTGCAACGGTTCTATTGATAGGACGCAACAATTTTATGATAGGACATATGTAACAGTTTATAATAGGACATGTGCAACGGTTCTATTGATAGGACGCAACAATTTTATGATAGGACATATGTAACAGTTTTGCCATAGGACAATAGAATGTGAGGCCAGCAAGTAAAATATGGCATAGACAAGGCGTATCCTCTGACAGAAAGATGGCTCTCATATCACATCCACTGTTGTATGAGAAACCGAGTGTACTCACTGACATCATCTCTAATGGATCGTCTAGAGAAGATAGATAGCGCACTTAAGACAAGAATATTGTCGGAGAGTTCCAGTCTTGTATGGTCGTGTTCAATGTGGATTCTCATCACAGCCTCTTTTCACATGGGAGGGGAGGGGGGAGGGAAGCTAGGAGTGAGGTAAATTCAGTGATTTTAATATTGGTCAAATGTAAGAGAACGGGAGAGACAAGGTAGGAGGAAGTAGACAGTGATTTGAGTTGTGGATGTAAGTGGGAAGGAGTGAATTAGAAACCGTCGTGGGTGTAGAGAGGGAGATAAGGAGATATAGAGAGGGAAAAAATACAGTAGACATCACTCTATAGCGCTTCCTTGTATAACAACTTTCCCAATTTAACAACAGTTTTCACAACACCATTTTATATTTGTTGTGTGCTGTTTGTACTTTATATAGAGAGTTTTTATTATTTCATATATATATATATATATATATTTCTTTGGTTTAATGAAATTGTTATAATAGGATTGTACTGTACAGTGTGTAGCGAATTTCTGTTATTACATATATATTATATACATATACTATTTAATCTCCGATTCGGCGGTGGTCAAGCGTTTATCGGGATGTGGTGTATTGACATATATTCTGTGATAAAATATACATTTTTGGTGGTGAGATAATTCTCTGTAAACTGTGCACGAAGGTGTTGCAACTCACGTAAACATATATATCACCATCAGGTTAGAGTTATACTTGTTCATCCCATAATCCATATCAGACCTAACCAAGTCCCATAATAAACAAATCCCCCGCACGCCACTGGTAAATATATATATAGAACTTTGAGATAATTGAGAAATTCATATAGCGGATAATTCGAGGTAAAATTGAGGTAGATGGCAATATGGGGGTAAACGAGAAATTTAGATAAAAAATTGTAATAACTAGAAATTGAAATAAGCGAGACATTGATATAAACGGTGATAAACGAGAAATTGAGATAAACGAGAAATTGAGATACACGAGAAATTGAGATACACGAGAAATTGAGATAAACGAGAAATTGAGATAAACGAGAAATTGAGATAAACGAGAAATTGAGATAAACGAGAAATTGAGATAAACGAGAAATTGAGATAAACGAGAAATTGAGATAAACGAGAAATTGTATTAAACTAAAAATTGAGACAGCGAGAAAGAAATTGTAGTAAATGAGAAATTGTGGTAAACGAGAAATTGTGGTAAATGAGAAATTGTAGTAAATGAGAAATTGTAGTAAATGAGAAATTGTGGTAAATGAGAAATTGTAGTAAACGAGAAATTAGATACAGTGAAAGACCATAACCAAACATATGAGAACAGACAAAGGATAAAGAAGAGACTCAGTAAAAGATGGAAAGTACTTAGAGTATGTAATGCAACGAAAATATCGAAAAATCTGAAATATGTAAGGAGATGTTGGGTAAATGAGAGGAGATAAATATGTAAAGAGATGCCGGGTAGATGAGGTAAAGATAAGACTAGATTTGTCTAGCTTTGAGTGGGTATTCATTTATTCCGGATATAATCATAATCGATTCAAACAAACCGGATGTAATTGGATGAAGCGCGTGTCGTGTCCATGGACATTACCGTTGAGCCTGATATTACGTGTCCAACATCTCTGAATCCCGTGGGTAGGAGTAGGGGTAATTGTAGAAAATATAGGAAAGCGTATGTTATCATACAGATGTATTGTGTTCTGCCAGTTTATATGACCTGCCGGGACATCTTCCAGGCATAAATAACGCTGAATCTATGCAACATGACATTCTATTGTAGATTAATACATCCATGGATGTTGTGTCATTTTTTTGTACTATAGTATTGATTATCCATGGATGTTATGCTGTATCGTACTTGTCATTGTACTGTAGTCTTATATCCATGGATGTTGTGCTATATTGTACATCTACTACTACTACTACTACTACTATTAGTATTATTAGTAATACTTATACCATTACTGCTGTTTTTATTGTTAAGAATATGTCTGCAAATGAATGTGTCAACAACACCCTGGAAATCTAAAGACAGTTGGCATGCTACAAGATCACGTCATCCCCAGGGATGCTTTTGGTCAATGACAACTACTGTCTGTATCTGTGTGATAAAGTTGTAGGGCGCAGTAATTCACAATACTCTCTTGTGTATGAAGTGCTAAAGTTGTATTTTGTAGCTGTGTGATAAAGTTGTAGGGAGCAGATATTTTTTATCTGTGTGATAAAGTTATAGGGAGCTGATATTTTGTATCTGTGTGATAAAGTTGTAGGGAGGTAATATTTTGTAGCTGTGTGATAAAGTTGTAGGGCGCAGTAATTCACAATACTCTCTTGTGTATGAAGTGCTAAAGTTGTATTTTGTAGCTGTGTGATAAAGTTGTAGGTAGCTGATATTTTGTATCTGTGTGATAAAGTTGTAGGAAGCTAATATTTTGTATCTGTGTGATAAAGTTGTAGGAAGCTAATATTTTGTAGCTGTATGATAAAGTTGTAGGAAGCTAATATTTTGTATCTGTGTGATAAAGTTGTAGGAAGCTGATATTTTGTATCTGTGTGATAAAGTTGTAGGAAGCTAATATTTTGTATCTGTGTGATAAAGTTGTAGGAAGCTAATATTTTATATATGTGTGATAAAGTTGTAGGAAGCTAATATTTTGTAGCTGTATGATAAAGTTGTAGGAAGCTAATATGTTTAAGCTGTGTGATAAAGGCTGCATGCTGTTGCCGTCGTCACGTCATGTACAGGGTGAGTATTTAAAATTTATCCTTCGACATAAGTAACCGAGTGCCTATCTTGAGGTGAACCATGGACTTCGTAAATGCGAGAAAAACGCTTTAACATCTCGACCATGCTCCACATAGCTACACAATATCATCACTTTGTGACTCCCTAAGGGAAACATGCATTGTTTGACAATTTTTCTTTGATTTCTTGTATTTGTGGAAACGGCGTCTGTAGTTGTGTCTCGACCATTGGTCTATTTTATTTATAAATATTGGCAAGCATTGTACGATTTTCGTTTATTTGTACAAGTTGTAATACTTGCAGTTGACAGAACATTTGTACAGGTTGTAATAGATCTTATACTGGCAGTTGACAGAACATTTGTACAGGTTGTAATAGATTAATAGTTGCAGTTGACTTGACATTTGTACAGGTTGTAATAGATTAATAGTTGCAGTTGACTTGACATTTGTACAGGTTGTAATAGATGTAATACTTGCAGTTGACAGGACATTTGTACAAGTTGTAATAGATGTAATACTTGCAGTTGACTTGACATTTGTACAAGTTGTAATAGATTAATAGCTGCAGTTGACTTGACATTTGTATAAGATTACTGTCTATTAAGCAAATCAGAAGTTGTGAACCATATTGATGTAAACTAGTCACAGCTCAACTACCATCTTCAATGCTGCACGATGTAGTCAGAGCAGCTAACAAAAGTACAATAGTCACAGCTACAATGTTGCCAGATGCTGGAGATATTTGTAGCATATATACTGGAGATATCACAGAGATTCTACAAGACCACACGTGACCGTAGATATGGCAGATGTTCTAAAAGACTGCATGCTACGGGAGATATGGCAGATGTTCTAAAAGACTGCATGCTACTGGAGATATGGCAGATGTTCTACAAAAACACATGTGACTGGAGATGTGGTCGGTGTTCTACAAGTATTACTTATGTATGCAAGTCTTGCGCAATATCTGCAGGTTATTCTCATAATCTGTAATGGAGATTCCGTTCTGGACAGATTACTTCACGTGATGATGAACAATCATTGAGATATATCCAGGCAATGAGATAATTGGTTGGATTTAAAATAGTCGGGTTGCATTAATCATCTTCATAATGTCTGTTGCATCAGTTTATGGCTACGATGCGCAACAGCGGAACGTCTTTAACGAGTCGACTTAAAATGAAATTTGATTTGTAAATTCTCTCCCTAATTGTTTTGATAAATAATTCAACATTAGATTGGAGACCATGTTTAAAGAAAATATTAGGCTAATAATAAAAACTTGCGTAGGTAGCGGCCTGTCCAGTAGACAATGATGTTAGAGAGCGATCAGACGTCAACTTTAACTATGTCCCGGTGACATCATGCTGGGTATGCGCAAGTCTGTGACTGACTGCGAGGTTTGTCAGTAGTGAAAATATTCTAGTAAATCTGGACAAATTGTCCAATAAAATCTAGCAGTAGAATCAAAACAAAATCATAATCCGTCGTCTTACCTCATGTTTATGATTATTGTTGTGATTGTCGTTGGTGTCACTATTAATATACTGTCTGTCGGCCGGATGTCGCCTGCCAAAGCCGATCATCGAAATCAATTGGAATAATAGAAAACATGACACAGAAAGGTTGCCTGAATTATGCTAGTAGGTCTGCTATTGAATTCTCTTGGTAGGTTTTCTGCTGAATTCTCTTGGTAGGTTCTCTGCTGAATTCTCTTGGCAAATTTTTTATTGAATTCTTTTGGTAGGTTTTCTGTCGAAAGACCGCACGCGACCGTAGATATCACAGATGTTCTACAAGACCGCATGCTACTGGAGATATCACAGATGTTCTAAAAGACTGCATGCTACGGGAGATATGGCAGATATTCTACAAGAACACATGTGACTGGAGATGTGGTCGGTGTTCTACAAGTATTACTTATATATGCAAGTCTTGTATGCAGTAATCTGCAGGTTATTCTCATAATCTGTAATGGAGGTTCCGCTCTGGACAGATTACGTCACGTGATGATGAACAATCATTGAGATATATCCAGGCAATGAGATAATTGGTTGGATTTAAAATAGTCGGGTTGCATTAATCATCGGGTTGGATTGTGTCTGTTTGTGGGCTGGGTTCTGTCAGTTGGCGGACTGGGTTGTGTCAGTTGACAACAGAGACGGGAAAACTTTGTTGGTTGGCGGGCTGGCTGGTGTCATATGGCGGGCTGGGTTGAGTCATTTGGCGGGCTGTATTGTGTCATTTGACGGGTTGGCATGTGTCATTTGTGGGTTGGCGTGTGTCATATGGCGGGCTGGGTTGTGTCAGTTGGCGGGCTGGATTGTGTCAGTTGACAACAGTGACGGGAAAACGTTGTCCGTTGGCGGGCTGGCTGGTGTCATTTGACGTGCTGGATTGTGTCATTTGACGGGTTGGCTTGTGTCATATGACGGGCTGGGTTGTGTCATTTGTCATTGGGGGTGATTGGAACTCGAACTTGTGTTCCAAGGCCAGATGTGTGGCCTCAACTGTTTTATGACCGTGTTTATTCAGGATGTCCCTGAGGTTTTCTATCAATGTTTTCCGTGGCCTTCCTTACGCTTTGTACCCTGATCTCATTTGGATATATGCCTGTACGGACAATTTGTCGTGATGCGTTCTCATAATCTGGCCAAGCCACTTGATCTGCTGCCTTTCTATGTATTTTGTTTAGTTAATATTGGTAGAAAATTATCAAGAAGTGTTAAATAATATTCAATCATCAAGATGTGGCTGCTCAAAACAACATTATAACGAGACAGCTCAAGGTTTTCGCCATACTAATGGAAGGCATGAATGTTGGTAACTGGAGAAAAAGAGTCGCAGGACGACGATGGACAAAAGATGTTTCACTGTATTTAAACGTGGAATACAGCAGCTCAATTCGCACATAATCCTGAGTTGTTCAGTGTCAAACAGGAGATCTGCTTTCTGTCTGTCCAACATTCTTGACAGGACATATGTATAACAGCGTGGATAAGACATTTATATCAGTGTTTATAGTACCTGTGTATAAAAGCGGTGATAGGACATGTGTATAACATCGTTGATAGGACATATGTATAACATCGTTTATAGGACATGTGTATAACAGCGTGGATAGAATATGTTAACTCCCACCGAAGGCGGATGTACCGGGCCATTTGCCGCAAATAAAACGGCGACACAATGCATTTCAATTATCTGGACTACATCCTGCTGGAAATCTAGTAGGACCATTGTCCAGCTACAAGAGAGATCCAGCAGGAGTTTGAAAATGAACGCCAAAGAAGAAGAAGAAGAAGAGGATAGCGTTGACTGAACCATGTATAATAACGTCGACTGAATAAAGTATAGTAATATTGACTGGCCAATGAGTGGCTGTTAGGACTGACCTCGGTATGACTGTGATTGTATCGTTTTCTGGGATATTCGGGCCATTCTCTAACAAATATTGACCATTATTTTTCACAACAGGAGCTATTGCTAAGGATGAGGAAGGAGGAGGTAGCGAAAAGGACAATGAAGAGGCAGCAGAAATTGAGGAGGCGAGGAGAGAAATGGAAGAGAAGCGAAAGGAAAAACACAGAAAGATGGAAGAGGAGAGAGAAAACATGAGACAAGGAATACGTGATAAGGTATGTATCTTAGAGAGAAAACATGAGATAAGGAATACGTGATAAGGTATGTATCTTAGAGAGAAAACATGAGATAAGGAATACGTGATAAGGTATGTATCTTAGAGAGAAAACATGAGATAAGGAATACGTGATAAGGTATGTATCTTAGAGAGAAAACATGAGGCAAGGAATACGTGATAAGGTATGTATCTTAGAGAGAAAACATGAGGCAAGGAATACGTGATAAGGTATCTATCTTAGAGAGAAAACATGAGACAAGGAATACGTGATAAGGTATGTATCTTAGAGAGAAAACATGAGACAAGGAATACGTGATAAGGTATGTATCTTAGAGAGAAAACATGAGATAAGAAATACGTGATAAGGTATGTATCTTAGAGAGAAAACATGAGATAAGGAATACGTGATAAGGTATGTATCTTAGAGAGAAAACATGAGACAAGGAATACGTGATAAGGTATGTATCTTAGAGAGAAAACATGAGATAAGGAATACGTGATAAGGTATGTATCTTAGAGAGAAAACGAGATAATGAATACGTGATAAGGTATGTATCTTAGAGAGAAAACATGAGACAAGGAATACGTGATAAGGTAAGTATCTTAGAGAAAACACGAGACAAGGAATACGTGATAAGGTACGTATCTTAGAGAGAAAACATGAGACAAGGAATACGTGATAAGGTATGTATCTTAGAGAGAAAACATGAGATAAGGAATACGTGATAAGGTATGTATCTTAGAGAGAAAACATGAGACAAGGAATACGTGATAAGGTACGTATCTTAGAGAGAAAACTTGAGACAAGGAATACGTGATAAGGTACGTATCTTAGAGAGAAAACATGAGACAAGGAATACGTGATAAGGTACATATCTTAGAGAGAAAACATGAGATAAGGAATACGTGATAAGGTATGTATCTTAGAGAGAAAACATGAGATAAGGAATACGTGATCAGGTATGTATCTTAGAGAGAAAACATGAGACAAGGAATACGTGATAAGGTATGTATCTTAGAGAGAAAACATGAGATAAGGAATACGTGATAAGGTATGTATCTTAGAGAGAAAACATGAGACAAGGAATACGTGATAAGGTATGTATCTTAGAGGGAAAACATGAGATAAGGAATACGTGATAAGGTATGTATCTTAGAGAGAAAACATGAGACAAGGAATACGTGATAAGGTACGTATCTTAGAGAGAAAACTTGAGACAAGGAATACGTGATAAGGTACGTATCTTAGAGAGAAAACATGAGACAAGGAATACGTGATAAGGTACATATCTTAGAGAGAAAACATGAGATAAGGAATACGTGATAAGGTATGTATCTTAGAGAGAAAACATGAGATAAGGAATACGTGATCAGGTATGTATCTTAGAGAGAAAACATGAGACAAGGAATACGTGATAAGGTATGTATCTTAGAGAGAAAACATGAGATAAGGAATACGTGATAAGGTATGTATCTTAGAGAGAAAA
The DNA here is from genome assembly GCA_034231615.1 of Meghimatium bilineatum. Lineage (NCBI taxonomy): Eukaryota > Metazoa > Mollusca > Gastropoda > Stylommatophora > Philomycidae > Meghimatium > Meghimatium bilineatum. The sequence continues at coordinate 120,680,441 of CM067299.1, read as the reverse complement.
CATGAGACAAGGAATACGTGATAAGGTATCTATCTTAGAGAGAAAACATGAGACAAGGAATACGTGATAATGTATGTATCTTAGAGAGAAAACATGAGATAAGGAATATGTGATAAGGTATGTATCTTAGAGAGAAAACATGAGATAAGGAATACGTGATAAGGTATGTATCTTAGAGAGAAAACATGAGATAAGGAATACGTGATAAGGTATGTATCTTAGAGAGAAAACATGAGACAAGGAATACGTGATAAGGTATGTATCTTAGAGAGAAAACATGATACAAGAAATACGTGATAAGGTATGCATCTTAGAGAGAAAACATGAGATAATGAATACGTGATAAGGTATGTATCTTAGAGAGAAAACATGAGATAAGGAATACGTGATAAGGTATGTATCTTAGAGAGAAAACATGAGACAAGGAATACGTGATCAGGTATGTATCTTAGAGAGAAAACATGAGATAAGGAATACGTGATAAGGTATGTATCTTAGAGAGAAAACATGAGATAATGAATACGTGATAATGTATGTATCTTAGAGAGAAAACATGAGATAAGGAATACGTGATCAGGTATGTATCTTAGAGAGAAAACATGAGATAATGAATACGTGATAAGGTATGTATCTTAGAGAGAAAACATGAGATAAGGAATACGTGATAAGGTATATATCTTAGGTTACTAAAACACTTACCTTGTCTATTAATAAAAATATATTTTAAAAAGTATATATAAAAAAACATACAATAAAACTAAACAGGACAATTCTCCACGTATCGGCTCAATTCTCAACGTGGAGAATTGTCCTGTTTAGTTTTATTGTATGTTTTTTTATATATACTTTTTTAAATATATTTTTTATTAATATGCAAGGTAAGTGTTTTAGTAACCTGTTTAATTCATTTTGCTTGACTATTTGTTCATTAGGTTACTGCGGCACCATCCACTTTATCGGACACCCTCTGACCATTTGGTTATTTATATATGTATCTTAGGGCATCTTGTTGTAGATTCTGTTGTTTGAGATTGTTGATGTTATGTTGTTTATCTTGCTGTTATTGATGTTGTTTATGTTACTGTTGTTGATGTTGTTTATGTTGCTGTTGCTGATGTTGTAGATGTAATTATTGACATTGTTGATTGTATTTTTTTGACTCTATTTGTGATGTTGATGAAGTTACTGTTGTTGATTTTGTTGTTACTGATGTTATTATTGTTCATGGTGTTGGTATTATTATTATTGTTATCGTTGATTTTGTTTGTTTAGATATTGATATTGTTTATGTTATTGTTGTTATTGATGTCTGTGTTATTGATGATACTGTCATTGTTCTTGTTGATGATGTTGTGTGCGTTGATTTTCTTGTTCTTGTTGTTGATGATGTTGTGTGCGTTGATTTTCTTGTTCTTGTTGTTGATGATGTTGTGTGCGTTGATTTTCTTGTTCTTGTTGTTGATGATGTTGTGTGCGTTGATTTTCTTGTTCTTGTTGTTGATGATGTTGTGTGCGTTGACTTTCTTGTTCTCGTTGTTGATGATGTTGACACTGATGTCGGTGTAGTGTTTAAAATAGTTGATTTTATTTGTGTGAAATGATTGTTGGTGTTAATAATATTGTTCTTAATATTGTTTCGTATTTGAGTGTTTGTGACGGTGTTCTTAATGTTATTGGTATTGTTTTTCCTTCTTATGCTGGTATGGTCCTGCTGTGGATGCTGCTGTTGTTGCTACGATTAACTTTATAACTGTAAGTTTCCGAATTAAATATAAAATCTCTTGTGAATGTCGAGACATCTAGTAGTTCTTCAAGACTCAAGACACTTAACACCGAGACATCCAGTAGTTCTTCATGCCTCTAGACACTTTACATGATAATTGTTACATCAACAATACTCAGAAACACTTTGCTCTATTTATCCACTGGGAAAGTGTAGAGATACGACAGTTCCATGAGACACAACTCACTTACTGTTCATTCAGTTTTGAAAGTCGAGAGATCCAACAGGTCCATCAGACTATAAAATTCCATCAAACAAGTATTGACGTGCACCATTTCCCTGCTGGGAATCAAGTATCTATTCTGCGGGACGCAGCACTCAAGTTTACGACCTTAGCAGAGCCCAGGAGACGGTTAAGCAGCGAACATATAAACAGTGTTTGAGAGCGAGTGTCTGACGACAGTCTCTGGGCTTAACTCGGGTCGTGTACAATTTCAAAATAAAGTGATCACATCGACATGAAATTTATCTGATCAACGTTTCTCGCCGACAGACAGTGGAGAATACATGCATTGATGAAATTCATATTGGAATATAGTGTAGGGTACATGTATCGGCGATATTTAAAAATAGGATACTCAACGATATTGAATGGTACATGAATTGGTGATATTTAGTATCAGGATATAGGAATACATGGGCGGATACAGGTATCGATTATATTTGCTATCTGGATGTAGGAATACAAGGGCGGATACAGGTATCGATTATATTTGCTATCTGGATGTAGGAATACAAGGGCGGATACAGGTATCGATTATATTTGCTTACTGGATGTAGGAATACAAGGGCGGATACAGGTATCGATTATATTTTCTATCTGGATGCTCCTCTCTTTCTGAATGCTGTTATATGATTCTGTTATTCCCTGCCGCTGAGACGCTCAGATCGTGACATCGATGGTTACGATACCTGATTCAATTTCAGCAGCAGGCAGTTGTTCCCTCGACTGTTCAGATAGTGCCAAAGTACTGTTTATCATTCTATTATTTTATCAATCTATCATTTTCTGTTATCAGTCTAATGTTCGTGAGTGAATGTTCCAGTTTCGTGTATGAATATTCAAGTTTCGTGTATGAATGTTCCAGTTTCGTATATGAATGTTCCAGTTTCGTATATGAATGTTCCAGTTTCGTATATGAATGTTCCAGTTTCGTGTATGAATGTTCCAGTTTCGTATATGAATGTTCCAGTTTCGTGTATGAATGTTCCAGTTTCGTGTATGAATGTTCCAGTTTCGTGCGTGAATGTTCCAGTTTCGTATATGAATGTTCAAGTTTCGTGTATGAATGTTCCAGTTTCGTGTTTTAATGTTCCAGTTTTGTGTATGAATGTTTCAATTTCGTGTATGAATGTTCCAGTTTTGTATATGAATGTTCCAGTTTTGAGTATGAACGTACCAGTTTCTTTTATGAATGTTCCAGTTTCGTATATGAATGTTCCAGTTTCGTTTATGAATGTTCCAGTTTCGTGTATGATTGTTCCAGTTTCGTGTATGAAAGTTCCAGTTACGTATATGAATGGTCCAGTTTCGTATATGAATCTTCCAGTTTCGTTTATGAATGTTCCAGTTTCGTGTATGAATGTTCCAGTTTCGTATATGAATGTTCCAGTTTCGTGTAGGAATGTTCCAGTTTCGTGTATGAATATTCCAGTTTCGTATATAAATGTTCCAGTTTCGTGCATTATTGTTTTGATTTTTCAATACATGTACACAAAATATTTTGTAATGTTTAAAGCATATCTCATGATCTGTATCCAGCAACTCCCAGTGAATATTTGCCCGCCGAATCTCTGGCTCAATAATTAAGAAAATGTCAAATTCCACATATACCCTTGAGCACAGTTTCATAGTTCTGTGTGTGTTTTATTCATTAGTGCTGGTGATGTCCGTGCTAGTCGATGTCGCACACCGGCTTTATAAAAAATGGCTCTTGTATGGTGTTTACCGTCCGGCACCAGTCTTTTAAAGCGATCCAGGCATGTTTCAAATCAATGGTTCGATTTCATTGATCCATCATCACACGGCCTGGAGTGCTATCAACGCCTGCTGCAAGATGGCAGTGTTTGCATTACAGAAATGGCGTTCAAATACTAGAGGTTCAATTACGGCGGATATAATCTGCTGCTACTGTCGGTACTAACTGTATCTATAGTACTTAAGTAAAACACAAGTATAAGTGAAATAATGTTGTGTTCTTTTTTCTCCGTTTGTACTCGTTTCTTGAAAAAGGTCCCTGTTGGACAATAACGTATTTAGTTCTAGCTCCTTTGTTTATTATTGTTTATTGTTGACATTAATTTATTCTATTTGATAGTTAGTATAGGTGCTACAATATTAACAGTATTACTTAGTATATAAAACATAAGCTTGATCAGCTTGACAATGAACGCACAGACTATCAGAATATTGGGTATGGGTATGAACAAATGCAGACAATAGTGTACAAGAAAGTTTCAACGCTTCAACCATTAGGTCTTTTTAAGAAAATACCCCATCGAGGTCAACTCCTTGAATTTGAGATGTGGTTTAGTCCAGCCAGCATAGGCTGGAATCTAGATTAGTCGAGCCATCTACATGGAGCAGGATCAGAGTCCTGCCCAAGTAAGTACTGGTGCCGAACTTGGAGATACTAGACCGAGAGATGCACCAGCAACCATGGTATCACGCAATACGACTAGATAACTTGTCTTCACATCCCCCCTCCCACCCCGCCCAAACAAATTAAGAAAATGCGTGACAAACAGTAAAAACAGTAATATCTCTATCTATCCTTTCTATACAAATGTTAATCAGTGATATAAAAGGAAGAAGTTAGACATTATACTTACGAAAAGTGCAACACTTAACAAAGATCAGAACAATATGGTTGCATTGAAAGAATTCAGCATACAAGAACTGGACATGACATTACGGAAACTTGCTAGAAACAAAGCTCGAGGACCAGATGCAGTTAGAAATTAAATGATATGTAAGCTGGGATCAAAGGCAAAAGTAATACTCCTATGGTTTATTAATAGAACATGGAAGGAGGGACAGTTGCCATCAGCATGGCTCGCGACAACCTTCAACCCCATTCTTAAGAAAAGAAAACCAACAGGTACACCAATAATTTATAGGTCCATATCTCTAACTTCATGCATAGGCAAGCTGCTTGAGAGAATCGTTATCAGCAGACTATACTGGTGTCTGGAGACCATGACTGTCTAGATAATAACCAGACATGATTCAGGCACAAATGACGCACAGATGACCCTCTCTACAGATTCACACAATATGTGGTGACTGGTTTCCAAGAAGAAAAAAGCACATTAGCAGTGTTCATTGACCCCGAACAAGCCTACGACAAAATCTGGATAAAGGGACTTTTGCTGAAGATGAAGAGAATCGGAATAGCTGGGAAGATGTTTAAATGGATGCAGGCCTTCCTATTAAACAGAACCATAGCTACCAGCTATGCCGGTACACTATCTAAGCTGGTACACTTCCCCTCTAAGCTGCACACTCTTCCTTATTTTCATTAATGATCTGGCGAAACATCTCAGTGTGGGAAAAGCATTGTTTGCTGAGAACCTTGCCATATGGACCTCTGATAAATGTTTCATCCTGGCAAAAGCAAAGATCAACAGAACTCTCCTCACAATCTCAGTATATTGTGAATTGTGGAAACTAAAAATCAATACACAGATAACTGCTGACAATATTTTCTCACGAAGTCACAAAACAGCTAAAATATCTATCAACATCAACATGAGTGGGGAAATATTAACAAATGAAGACACCCGTGTATACCTTGGAGTAAAACTAGACATACAACTAACACTAAAAGACCGCATTAAAAATCTCAGAAGAAAAAATATTAAACACCTAAACCTCATTAAGAGACAAACTGGGGTCAGACAACAGACTATCTCTGCAAACTGCATCTTGGCTGTGTGAGATCAGTAATGGTTTACACAGCCTTCCTCTCCAGACCATCGTGAGTAATACTACTATCTCATCCCTGAATAGCGTGCACGACCAAGCTCTGAGGCTAACCTGTGGAGGAACACGATCAACACCCACAACAGTATGTGAGATATATGCAAATGTAGAGCCGCTGGATATCAGACGGAAAGGAGCACTGACCGAAGCGGCAGACAGGTACAAGAAACAGAAGGATGACCATTCAAATAAAATACTTGTTGACACTTGGAAACAAACAAAAACACGAAAACAACTGTCTCTACTGGATTTATCCGGAGAGGAAGATGACACACCATCTACTGAAAGATAGAGAAATAGAAAACAAACACATCGGACCACCCCTTTGGGAGAACTTGCATCAAGCAACTATCCAAACAAAATTATTAGATAAAACAGCCGATAAGGGAACATTACTAACACTCCTGAGGACATGCGCTCTAGAAACTATAAACATCTACCCAGCATCAGCAATCAAGACCTACATTGATGGATCGGCTTTCAAGGTCAGCTGATTTGCAGGATATGGCATCCATACGATACATTGATGGATCTGCCTACGAGTTCTGTGATCCTTGTGGTGAAATTTTCTCAAATTCTTAGCAGAGGATGAGACCATCAAGACAGCCATTAAGTTAATACAACAATAGTTTGATCTCATGGAACACAAACCATCAGACATAGTCAGTTTTACAGACTCTATGTCAATTTTACAGACTCTATGTCAGTTTTACAGACTCTATGTCAGTTTTGGAAGTACTTAAACGTACCCCATATGAAAATCAAGATATTCTCCACATAACAAGAGCAGCGAACAGTCTTATCTCCGCCTATCCAATCAGTCTGACCATGCAATGGATCCCTGAACATAACGATTTAGCAGGAAATGAAGTAGCACACAGACTTGAAAAAGAGGCGCATTAAAACAACAAAAGCAAAGACCTTGTAGTATGGGTACAGTCAAACAGATTATCAGAAACAATACCAGGGAAATCTGACTGAACAAATGCGCTGTGATCGAAATGTATTTAGTGAAATAGCACGGTCAAAGGACAATGACAACATAAAGACACTGTAGGAGAAAGTAATCCCTTACCTTTCAGTTTCGAATAGGACATGCAATGACTAATAGCAACTTAATTCGTATCAAACCACAGCAACTGCTCACTTGTTGACACTGATCTCATCCTAACGAAACAGTGGAACACCTCCTTATTGACTGCCCTTACCTTTCAACTGCCAGGGAAAAAACTTATACAGACATCCTTAACAGTCACTAACTTACTGTATAGATCACTAAGTCTAACTTCAGCAGATCTGCACATTTTAAAGAATGGGATTGCTCTAACAAGAGTAGAATTACTCATCTGTTATTTGGATATCGACAACAACTATTTATCTATCCAATCTTGACTATATCTATCCAATCTTGACTATATCTATCCAATCTTGACTATATCTATCCAATCTTGACTATATCTATCCAATCTTGACTATATCTATCCAATCTTGACTATATCTATCCAATCTTGACTATATCTATCCAATCTTGTCTATATCTATCCAATCTTGACTATATCTATCCAATCTTGACTATATCTATCCAATCTTGACTATATCTATCCAATCTTGACTATATCTATCCAATCTTGACTATATCTATCCAATCTTGACTATATCTCTGTCATCGACTTGTAGTTATCAAGTCTATCTCGGTATTTCCTATTTATCTATGTACATCCTTCCACTGTCCAAGTTTCATGTTTTTCTATGTACATCATCCACTGTACGTATTTAAGTGTTTATTTTACATTCACACACTGGTTCATGTCTAAGTACATCCATCCACTTTCTCATGTCTGTCTAAGTACATCCTTCCACTTTCTCATGTCTGTCTAAGTACATCCATCCACTTTCTCATGTCTGTCTAAGTACATTCATCCACTTTCTCGTGTTTGTCTAAGTACATTCTTCCACTTTCTCATGTCTGTCTATGTACATCCATTTACTGTACATGTTCAGATTAAGTACATCCATCCACTTGTTCATGTTTTCACCCTCACATTAAAAGTTCCGTTATCTGAAATTATTCAGTCTGCTTCCATAAATCAAGTGTCCTCATCTCCCTAACCCCTGACATCCCCCCCATACATTTGCATTACTTGTTACATATGAAACCAGCTTCTGGTTTTGTTGGCGTCTATGCAAGATCACGGAAGTAAAACCGAAAAAAAATGGATTGGAATAACTTTTTTTCTTCAATTTTCCCATTTAATCAATACTGTGTGAAAGGAATATCGTGTAGGCACGAACAGAATTTGGCTACAAAAATGGAAAACGCAGCTGTGGGGGAAAGTCTGAGAGTCGATCGGAGATGTAGGCAGAGGGGTATATTTGTGCTGATATAGTGGGTGTCAGTTTGTAGTATACTTGACTTGATAGTGCTCGTTCATTTCTAGTGTTCTTCACATTATTGTACAATTGTTGTCGTCGTTGCACTGACTGAAACCGAAGAGTACAGAGGAAGCGATGTGTGCTTGTGTAAGTTAGTGGTGATAGTCGTACCGAGAGTCTCACAGCCTTGGTTAGTCAGTTACTTGGCCAGTCAATTTCTTGGCCAGTCAGTTACTTGGCCAATCAATTTCTTGGCCAGTCAGTTACTTGACCAGTCAATTACTTGGCCAGTCAGTTACTTGACCACTCAATTACTTGGACAGTCAGTTACTTAACCAGTCAGTTACTTGACCAGTCATTTACTTGGCCAGTCATATACTTGACCAGTCAGTTACTTGACCAGTCAGTTACTTGACCAGTCAGTTACTTGACCAGTCAGTTACTTGACCAGTCAGTTACTTGACCAGTCAATTACTTGGCCAGTCAGTTACTTGACCAGTCAGTTACTAATGTGTACAAGAATACATTCCTTCTAGATATATTGTAATCAAACATTAACAATGATATACGGTTTTGGTACAGTACAAGTAGACGCCACCACATGTTTAATTATTTAATTTTTCTATGTAAATGAAAATAATTAAATGTAAAAGATATTGAATTATAATTGATTTAAAAACTCAACATTATAATTCATATTCAAATAAACATGGTTATAAAATCAGTATGAAAAGACTTTGATCTAAATTAAAGATATTGATGGCTATAAAAAAAAATTTATGAACATTCCCTCATAGTATTTCTATTTAGTGTTAGCTTTATACTTTCTATTTGTTGGTTTTGAGTCAATGATCTAGAATATAGGTTCCCAAAGTGGGCGGTTCCGCCTCTATTGGGCACTGAAGGCGTCTAAGGGGGGGGGGTGATAGTGAGTTCAGAAGCAATTGGGGAGGGCTCAGTCTATTTATGGTGGTCGGTGGTTGCTTATAGAGGAAGTAATCATATATTTTTCTTAAAATAATTGTTTTCGGGATTTCGGGGAATCATTTAAAATTTAATGTTTGTATTTTAATTCATCATTGCCCCCCCCCCTTGTTTTACACGATCAATGTGCTCATCTCTCTTGTATTTCAATTATTGAAATAATTATAAACAAAACTAAAGTGAAACAAACTTCTGAATTTAAATACCTGGGAAGTATATTCAAAGACAGCGAAAAATTATACTAAGAAATTGAGACAAGTAGACAGAAAGTAAATATAGTGACATACCAGCTATCACATTACTGCTCAACCCCTATCACATTACTGCTCAACCCCTATCACATTACTGCTAAGCCTTTTCACATTACTGCTCAACCCTATCACATTACTGCTCAACCCTATCACATTACTGCTCAACCCCTATCACATTACTGCTAAGCCTTTTCACATTACTGCTCAACCCTATCACATTACTGCTCAACCCTATCACATTACTGCTCAACCCTATCACATTAAGCTTACAGTCAACACCACTACGCTTAACGGCAAGGTGGATATTCTTACCATCATGCACCTGGGGATAGACCAGGGGATATTAAAATATTAAATAATTTGACAATTAATCATATCTTGCAGAATTAGATGTCAATTTTCTATGTAAATGAGAAAATAGTGCATGTATATATGTGTGTATATATCAATGGGGAAACCTGTGCAAGTGAATTCTAGGCTTAGGGGAGGTTCTTTGAGGTTCTCCAAGCTGATTTCATTTGTGGCATTCAATTATATTCTAAATATGAATATGAGGGTGACGTGAGTGAGGGAGACGTGAGTGAGGGAGACGTGAGTGAGGGAGACGTGAGTGAGGGAGACGTGAGTGAGGGTGACGTGAGTGAGGGAGACGTGAGTGAGGGAGACGCTTTGCACAACTCCTCCTCACTTTAATCAAAATCTCCAGTGCAAGTCATTTTTACTCTCCAGTCGTCATTACATGTCCGAACTGTCCAAGGACATTTACAGCTCCAATAGGGCTCATTAGCCATCTACGAACTCATAATCAATGACATAAATCAAGATTGAATTTTCAAAAGTGGATGTAACAAATGGTCATTATCACTTGTGATGGACCAACAAACAAAACAACAAACATGAATATACCAACTTGGGTTCTAGATCATTTCTCACATGTAAACACAACAGGATCATCAAATTTAGAAGAGAGACTCATAGAACTCACAACAAATGAAGAACTAACAAATAAAATAAAAAGGTACCAAAAGTTCTGGCTTCAGAAATAAATACCGACATTCTACTCTGGATTATGGAAATAGTGCAGAAATTATAAAATACATTTCCATATTCTAATTTGACTGAGCGTTGTGTGCTGTAGCGAATTGTCTATCTAAGAAAATAAACCCATTGCATAAAACTGAACGAGGCGATTTACGACTGTTTTTAACGAAAGTTGTTCCCGATATTAACAAACTTTTACACATGCACCAGACTCCTCCCGTCACATTAATTTGTTATTTTTGCTGTGTGTTTTTACTTTATAAGTTGAAATAAACACTTGTGTAATATATTTGATGGTGTTTTAATTATTACAGTAAATTTCTGACTAATGTAATGCAATATCTGAATATGTATTCCGAATGTTCATGTTTAAACCATTGTATGAAAACTGTATATAATGTTATTCGAGCATGACATATGGGTTATGTATCATCAACATCGGTATAGCAATAAGTGTATTCACCATGAAGCACCTAGTAGATACTTCTTTATGAATAGTTGAATGACATTTTCTACTTCTAGTTCACAGTTGAATGTGTCTACACAGCGAGTCCCGTTTTCTGGATAAATGTTGCTGTATTTGAAAGCTCATCAGTGCTCCCATACAGCTTTCTTGTGATATCACTGTTTGCCAGTTTTTTTTTTACTTAATTGGTTTAATGTAATGCAAGATATATTCCACGGTCTGTGTTGCCTACCCACTGGGCAAAGAAATGTGGAACCAGTCTTGACATCCTTCCAAGCTTTCTGAATGACATTGTCCACATGTTTCACGAAAGATAGACTTCTATCAAAAGTGATGCCTAGATATTTCATAGTCTTCTCCCTGTCAATGTTGATACCCATGCAGGAGACTGCTGGTAATGTGTCTGTGACTATTTTGTTGTTCAGTGAGAACCAGACGATGTTTGCCCTGGTGGGATTGATAACTGCCTTGTAGTTAGTACACCAGAGAGACAAATCTTCTAGATTATGCTGGACGTCATCAATCATGTCTCTCCTGTTTCTGTCGTGCTTATACAGCAAGAGGTCATCCTCATATGTTAGTATCCTGCCGGGCCCAGCCTCCTGAAGCTGCGCTATTTAGAATGTGTAGAAGTTAAAGTACAGGTGATAGTAGCGATCCCTGTGGTAATCCCGGTGCTATAGTTCTGATCTATGACGTCCAGGATCCCAATGTCAGAGCAATATGTCTGGACATTAGCAGCATTGCTATTCATCGAATTATCCACCAGTCGATGCTGAGTTCGCTTAGCAGATGTATTAGCTGGCCAAAGCTGACCAAAGGAAAACACTGTGTCCTCCTTTGCCTGAAATCCCTCGTAGATGTCATAGGCGAGGATTGCCACATTTGTGGTCGTGTGTCTCCTCGGTCTGTATGCACCTAGAGTGTCAGGAAGTAGGCCTCTTAATCTTATTATAAGACCAGTCTTAGTCTATTCATGTGATTGTTTAGTCGGTTGTGTTATATCCTGATGCCGACGACGATAACTTGCTCAGCTCTGTCAAGATAACGATAGTTGTCTTTTGAGTGATCGACTTTCCTAATAACTTTGATGAGAGTCCTCTTTTCCTGATATATGATTTCTTGATCTTTTTTTCTCCTGTGTTGCCCCATCCTTTGCCAGCGTATCTGCCTCTTGATTTCCTGTTATGCCACAGTTGGATAGTAACCACTATAGTATTGCTCTTCTTTGGATGCCTACTTCTCGCATGGATTCCATCAGTTCTGGCAGTTTATCGCTGTCAAGGGCTTATAGGACAGACATTGCATCAGTAAGAAAAACCACCTGTTGACATCGGCTTGTTGTGTTTTTAATTATTTCTGCAGCAATATTTAGGGCATTTACTTTTATAGAGTAATTGGATCAGAATACTCCAGTTGGTGAACATGTGGATTCATTTTTTTTCTGGATATTTTATGTACAAGCCAGCACCTCCATTCTTCACTGTTCTTCTTGCTGACCCATAGGTATACACTTGTATCATGATTCTCTGGGGTACATATCTTCAATCATGTTGCATACTATTGTTTTCTTGTGCAGAATATTCAGTTTTCTCATCGTGTAGTTATTGTTTATGGTGGTTCTGATAGTGAGATTAGTATATTTCTCGCACGAAACTAGGAAACTTGCTGGTGGTATTTCCTTTGTTATTTATAGTAGTTCTTGCACATATGTTCTGTTTAATTTGTTTTTGGAGCAGTGAATAAATCTGCTTCTCTTCAGCCTTTCACACAGTGTGTCACTGAATCTATTCTTCATTGGGTGTGCTGGCGTACTCTTGTACTTTTCTGCGTGGATCATAGTCTTGATGTCCTGCCTGTATGGTAATATGGGGGGGGGGGACGAGGGGGTCATGCCATAATTGTTTCCCCATTTCATGTATGGGGGAGGTCTTCATGTCACATGGTATGGAGAAGTACTGGATAGTGCACCTTGTCCAGAGCTGGGAATTGACTGCTGAAGTTCATGCTGTTGGTCCATGTTCTAGTACTGGTCTAATTGCACCTGTATATACCATATATAAGGTTGTCACATTGTCCCTAACGCCCTAACTCCCTAACTCCCTAACTCCCTAACAACTTTTTTTCTTGCCTCTTCTTCTATTTTCTAAATATGAGACTTCCATGTCAATCTCCTATCTAGTGGAGTGTCCAATTACACCGGTTCCTCTTCTGTTTGAATACGTACATTTTCAAGTTATATCTTTGCTGCGTTGTCCTTATTTGATAGTGTGAAGTGTTGCTGGGATATTTTCAGCATTGATCTTACCATCCATTTCTCTGTCATGCTGTTATGTTGTCTGCTGCCATTTGTATTTTCTTGGCAATCTTTAGATGGCCTTTTACACACCATAGCACCATGTCATCAGCATACATGTCATCAATATACAAGGCATCATCATGCATGTCATCAGCATACATGTCATCAGCATACATGTCATCAGCATGCATGTCAGCAGCATACATGTCATCAGCATACATGTCATCACCATGAATCTAGAATCTACCTTATCTTTGTTGATTTCTAACCATGAATCTAGAATCTACCTTATCTTTGTTGATTTCTAAGCATGAATCTAGAATCTACCTTATCCTTGTTAATTTCTAACCATGAATCTAGAATCTACCTTATCCTTGTTGATTTCTAACCATGAATCTAGAATCTACATTATTGTTGTTGATGTCTAATACAACTAAATAGAGAGCATCTACTCACATGCTAACCAACTGTGTCTATCTGGTTATGTTAGTGATGGTAGGATGTGCATAGATAGTGTGTGTGTGCAGCTGTGCTCGGGAAGAGAAAAACTTGTACTGCTAGGGTTAGAATGTGAAGCTAACAATAAGTACACAATTACCTGGCAAACACACATATCCAACATGAACATCACACACAATAAAGGTCCGTGATACAATGACATACATAGAGTCGTATCAATAGTTGATAACGTATCGGCAGGATACAAGATGGTTGGGAATATGTCGTCCGTAAACAAGATATGACACGTCAAACTCATAAATGTAACATTCTTATAAAATCTCTCAGGGAAAGTGCACACACGCACGAACACACATAAGCACACACAAGTTGAGTAATGTGTTTGATATAAACTTCAAATTTGTTCTTAGTTAACTTAAAGAAAAACCCAGATAAAAACCAGACATGTAAGATCTTCCCCTTAACAACGCGAATCCAGGAAACCTAACAATTCCCATACGTGTAACTAACTACACAGTTGGTCAGATTATTCTAGAATCTGGTATATTCTACTGACAGACAGAATGTCAATGTTAGAAAACTGGCAGAAACAAGAAAGACAAACTGGCGTTATGAAACACGACCAAGTCAGACTTCCCAAATAATGGATGAAGAAACCCTACAAGATTCTGATGGGAGTAGAGGTAGATGGGAATAGAACTAAGATTAATCAAAGTCTGATCACAGACGAGTATCTCGAGAGACTGTAGTCTTGTCAATATGGGCTTCCACAGACGCAACCAGAGAAAGAGGGACACTGGAGATGATTTAATGCGGGAGCGGAGTCCGAAATATTTCATTAAGTCAGAATTTTATCATTTTGTCGGGGATAAGCACTCGCAGACATTCAATTTACTGAGGAGGGGTAGTGGGGGACATTTAATTTACTGGGGATGGGTAATGGGGGACATTTAATTTACTGGGGATGGGTAATGGGGGACATTTAATTTACTGAAGAGGGGGCAGTGGGGACATTTAATTTACAGATAGGGGATAATGGGGACATTTAATTTACTGATGAGGGGCAGTGGGGGACATTTAATTTACTGAGAAGAGGCAGTGGGGGACATTTCATTTACTGAGAAGAGGCAGTGGGGGACATTTAATGTGCTGAGGATGGGTAATGGGAGACATTTAATTTACTGAGTAGGGGCACCCAGAGCTTTATAATTTAACGACGGCAGATGGGTCATATTTAATGAGAAGGTCAATTCGAATGTAATAATGGTAGTCAGATGTATCTAGTTGACTGGGTCATGTGAGCTCAGAACTATATAGTCTACTGGATCGTATGATGTCAGAACTATATAGTCTACTGGATCGTATGATGTCAGAACTATATAGTCTACTGGATCGTATGATGTCAGAACTATCTAGTGGACTGGGTCATGTGAGGTCAGAACTATCTAGTTGACTGGGTCATGTGAGGTCAGAACTATCTAGTCTACTGGATCGTGTGGCGTCAGAACTATCTAGTGGACTTGGTCGTGTGGCGTCAGAACTATCTAGTTGACTGGGTCATGTGAACTCAGAACTAACTAGTCTACTGGATCGTGTGGCGTCAGAACTATCTAGTCTACTTGATCGTATGATGTCAGAACTATATAGGCTAATGGATCGTATGATGTCAGAACTATCTAGTCTACTGGATCGTATGATGTCAGAACTATCTAGTCTACTGGATCGTATGATGTTAGAACTATATAGGCTAATGGATCTTATGATGTCAGAACTATATAGGCTAATGGATCGTATGATGTCAGAACTATCTAGTCTACTGGATGGTATGATGTCAGAACTATATAGACTAATGGATCGGATGATGTCATAACTATATAGGCTAATGGATCGTGTGGTGTCAGAACTATCTATTCTACTGGATCGTATGATGTCAGAACTATCTAGTCTACTGGATCGTATGATGTCAGAACTATATAGGCTAATGGATCTTATGATGTCAGAACGATATAGTCTACTGGATCGTATGATGTCAGAACTATCTAGTCTACTTGATCGTATGATGTCAAAACTGTATAGGCGAATGGATCGTATGATGTCAGAACTATATAGGCTAATGGATCGTGTGGTGTCAGAACTATCTAGTCTACTGGAACGTATGATGTCAGAACTATCTAGTCTACTTGATGGTATGATGGCAGAATTATCTAGTCTACTGGATCGTATGATGTCAGAACTATCTAGTCTACTGGATCTTATGATGTCAGAACTATCTAGTCTACTGGATCGTATGATGTCAGAACTATCTAGTCTACTGGATCGTATGATTTCAGAACTATCTAGTCTACTGGATCGTATGATGTCAGAACTATATAGTCTACTGGATCTTATGATGTCAGAACTATCTAGTCTACTGGATCGTATGATGCCAGAACTATCTAGTCTACTGGATCGTATGATGTCAGAACTATTTAGTCTACTTGATCGTATGATGTCAGAACTATCTAGTCTACTGGATCGTATGATGTCAGAACTATTTAGTCTACTTGATCGTATGATGTCAGAACTATATAGTCTACTGGATCGTATGATGTCAGAACTATCTAGTCTACTGGATCTTATGATGTCAGAACTATCTAGTCTACTGGATCGTATGATGTCAGAACTATATAGTCTACTGGATCGTATGATGTCAGAACTATATAGTCTACTGGATCGTATGATGTCAGAACTATATAGTCTACTTGATCGTATGATGTCAGAACTATATAGTCTACTGGATCGTATGATGTCAGAACTATCTAGTCTACTGGATCGTATGATGTCGGAACTATACAGTCTACTGGATCGTATGATTGCAGAACTATATAGTCTACTGGATCGTATGGTGTCAAAACTATTTAGTCTACTGGATCGTATGATGTTAGAACTATATAGTCTACTGGATCTTATGATGTAAGAACTATCAAATTGACTGGGTCATGTGAGGGCAGAACAATCTAGGTGACTGGGCCATGTGAGGTCAGAACTATCTAGTTGACTGGGTCATGTGAGGTCAGAATTATCTAGTTGACTGGGTCATGTGAGGTCAGAACTATCTAGGTGACTGGGGCATGTGAGGTCAGAACTAACTAGTCTACTGGATCGTGTCCATCGTACATGCACTTTTGTTAACATTAATCATCATCTGTTTCAGAAGTATTAATCTTGTGTATGCGACATTACTAGTCTTCCTTGTTATAATATAACCAACATTCTTCTTCCCTTTCACATGTGGCTATGCCCTCTTCTCCTACATGTAGCATTATTCATTCTTGTCCTCCTCGGTGTAACGTTGTTAACTCTCTTCATTCTTGTAACATTGTTAACTCTCATGAGTGATGTCACACTGTGAATGCTTGCCGAAGAGATTTCTGTCATTGTCTCATATAGGCACATCTGAATTCAGTTTTTCTAATACCAGAATGAATAGTTTCCCGAGGTGATCTCTAATAATGGTACACAGTGTTCTACTACTGAATCACAGACTGGCCTGTCAGTAGGACTAGCCAACATACGACCATTAGTGTACCGTTACATCCATCTCTGTCGTCCAGTTATATGGAGACACAGTACACCATCAACTAGTTCAGATATTCTGGGAGAAGTATGATCTAGCGTGCCAATGTGGTCACACAAGTCCGATTCAAGAATACATGCAGGAAAGACTCCATTGAATGTTTGCTGTCTGGTGGGAGACATATTGCCAATTAATATATTCAGATTTATTGCTTGAAAGAACGTGCTTTATGATAAAAGGTTTTTGCCCCCATCAATATCTTGTAGCAGGGATGCCAGAAGGTTGGACCTGTTTATGGCCAAATTGTCCTTTAAAAAAATCAAAATATTAAAAAAAAATACATTTTTGATTAAAATAAATAGGTATCACATCCTATTCAGGTCGCACGACAACATCATACAAGACAACATCATACAAGACAACATCATACAAGACAACATCGTACAAGACAACACACAAAATACAACATCACACAATACAACACACACACAATACAACACACACACAATACAACACACACACAATACAACATCACACAAGACAATATCACACAAAAACAACATACAAGACAACATCACAGAAGACAACAACACACAAGACAACATCACACAATTTTTAGTCAAAAATTAAACAGGAAAATATGAGAAAGTAGATATGCTTTAAAAAAAGACAAAAGTTGTACACAAAGAAAAAACAACCATACGAAGTAGTAAAATAAAATTGAATGACCAGCAACTTGTAAAAATTACCAACTAAAATAGACTGTCCAGTAATCATGTAAAACGACCTAAATAAAATTGAATGATTGGGAACCCTGAAAAATGATCAAAATTGTTACCTTTTTTTGTTATCTTACGTGAATGACGTAATCGTTAGTCAAATGTTTCTGATTGGATACACAATAAACAATCAATTATGCCGCATTTAATGATTGGCTACTGCATAAAAAATAGCCAATCAATTGTGCCGCGCGCAGTTGTCAACAAATAATGACTGTGATGTTCGATTTTTAATGATCTGTTCATATAAACAGTCAGCTGTTTCTGTGGTATGGAGAAATCTCCGGTTTCTAATAATATCAGTTATTTACCCGCTCAGCTATTCTAAGATATCTTAGCTAATAGTGGGAGTGTATGAGGTGGATGGGGGGGGGGGCAGAGTGTGAGGATAGCGTAACAACCGTAAAGTGAGAGATAGAGAGATGAACGAGATAGAGAATGAGAAGGTAAGGAGAATAAAGAGAGAGAGTGAGAGATAGGTCTATATGATGTTATATGATGTATATGATGTATATGATGTATATAAACTCATGTAGATGTGTTGAAAGAGTCTTACGCAAAACGGAACTTAGTCAATAATATAAGACAAAGTAATCTCCATTTTTTGACCACTTCATGAGGCAAGGAAATTTGGAGAACATAGTCACAACAGGCAATACTGAAGGCAACAAAGATAGAGGGCGACAATGTGAGAAAATATGAGAAAGTTTGACAACCTGGCACGGCAGGGACGCAACAATCTTGATACATAATACTGGAGACAGAGATCTGTGGACACCCACGAACGCCTACGCCAGCCGACATGGCACCTGAGGATGATAGATAGGTAGATAGGTAGGTAGGTAGAGAGATAGACCGATCGACAGATAGATAGATAGAGCGTGAGAGATATAGAGAGAGAGAGAAGTAGAGGGATAGAGAGTGAGAGAGATGGAGTGAGAGACAGCGAGAGCTAAACTATCTAGAGTTATATATCTGTTGTTGCTGATTACATTTCAGTATGGCTTGAAGAAGAAAGAGGAAGTACCGGAAGAAGAAGCTGAACCAATGTCTGATGGAAGGGTCGGTCGTAAAAAGAAAACCCCGGCAGAACTAGCAGCAGAAGCCAGCAAGGAGGAGTCAGACGATGAGGAGTTCTCAAGTAAATTTTCCTCCTTTTTCTGTTGTTTCAATCTTGTGTGATTTAGGCGTGCACCGTTATTGTCACGTACAGCGGAGCAACGCAGAAGCCTTTTTCATACTGACAACCTGCTGTATGGTAACATAGAAACATAATCTGCTGTATGGTAACATAGAAACATACATCTGCTGTATGGTAACATAGAACATACATCTGCTGTATGGTAACATAGAAACATACATCTGCTGTATGGTAACATAGAAACATACATCTGCTGTATGGTAACATAGAACATACATCTGCTGTATGGTAACATAGAAACATACATCTGCTGTATGGTAACATAGAAACATACATCTGCTGTATGGTAACATAGAACATACATCTGCTGTATGGTAACATAGAAACATACATCTGCTGTATGGTAACATAGAAACATACATCTGCTGTATGCTAACATAGAAACATACATCTGCTGTATGGTAACATAGAAACATACATCTGCTGTATGGTAACATAGAAACATACATCTGCTGTATGGTAACATAGAACATACATCTGCTGTATGGTAACATAGAAACATACATCTGCTGTATGGTAACATAGAAACATACATCTGCTGTATGCTAACATAGAAACATACATCTACTGCATATTGTAGTTTAAAATTGTTTTCAGTTTTGTGTTGTTATGTGTCCTGTTATTGATGAGGACTTGCGGTCGAAACGTCCAATTTGTGCATTAGTATATTGTAAAACTGGATTAAATTTTTAAAAGATATATTTTTAAATTTACCACATGGATTACAGTTTTACTGCAGTATGCTTTTCATTTTCATTCGTAAATAACTACATTTTTATATACCAATAATATATTTGATACAGTTAAACATAGTAAAGTTCTACACATGCTAGAGAATTTCAATATCCACAGTTAGGATTTAAGAATCATCAAGAACATGTACCGGCAACAAACAGCAGTAATAAGAGTAGGAAATAAATATGGTCCTTTTCAACAAATAAAGCAAGGAGTTAGACAGGGATGCGTACTTTCACCAGATCTGTTCTCTTTATACAGTGAAAACATATTGCGTGCAATAGTAGATATCCCAGGAATACAGTGGGAGGACATAACATAAATAATTTGAGATATGCGGATGGCAGTGTTCTAATTAAACAAATTAATGAATGTAATAGTCACAGAAAGTAGAGAGGAAGGCGTCTATAAAGAAAACAGAAGTAATGGTTATTTGAAAGAAACAAAATAACACACCTTGCAAGATCAAAGTGAATGATATAGTATTAAAACAGGTCCACCAATTCAAATATTTAGGTACAACGTTTACAGCAGATGGAAGAAGTTCAACAGAAATAAGATGCAGAATAGGACAGGCAAAAACAACATTCAGAAAAATGAAAAATATACTGTGAAATATGACCTTGTCAATAGAGGTGAGAAAGAGAGTTCTGCAGTGCTATATAACCCCTATACTAACATATGGGTGCGAGTCTTGGACAATAAACAAACTGGAAAGTGGGAAATTGGAGGCAACAGAGATGTGGTTCTACAGAAGATTGCTAAGAATCCCATGAACTACCAGAAAAACTAATGTGGAGGTGTTGACAGTTTGAATATGATAAAAACGCTGAGAACATTGTTCGGATATACGCTGATATACGATGTCAGCGTTGCCAAGAGTTGAGGCTAATAAGTCAATATCTATATATCTATATATATATGTAGTTTCAAACAGTTCCCGGAATATTCAACCAGTGTTTGAATGTGCAAGATGATGTTAGGACATTAAATATTTATCAGTTGGTCATGACCTTCATGAAAGGAAACGACAGACAAAAGCTCTTCACATATACTCTCGAGGAGAAGAGACACATGTTTATTTGTGTGTTGCGATAGTTGCATGGTGGGAATTAAACAAGTTTTTGATTAAACAAGGTACACGTGCCAAATTCTGTTCTTAGTTTGAAAAGTCTGAGAGAGACTAACAAACTATTAACAAGGAAATGCACATTGATATTCTGCGTCGTCCAAGAGATGGGTGCACAATGAGAAGAAAACCAGCAGAGAAATGAAGAACAAACAGTTGGAATATGCTGCATGGCAATGCGCCGGCACAACGATCCCTTATGATCAATCAGTATCCGACAAAGCACAGTGTGATTACCTTGGAACAGCCTCCATATTCTCCTGACTTTACACCGGCTGCTTTTTTCGTATTCCTTGACTGAAATCGTGAAAGACTTGAGGCTGCAGATGACGTTATTACCAATGCGATCAGACAACGCTGAGAGATGTGTCAAATAATGGGCTCTAGAAATGTTGTCAGCAACTGTAAAAACATTGTCAAAAGTGTGTAGTTGCCGAAGAGAACAACTTTGACAGAAATGTAGTATAGAGAATTCTATTGTTACTTATGTCTATACAATCTACGATTTCTGGGAACTTTGTGCAGCGCACCAACCATCCTATTTATATATCAACAGTGGTGGGTTTTTTTTTGCTGGGTACACGCAGGTATACGGCGTATACACTCCATTTTAAAATTTATTTCTTGCATTGTTTCTGATTTGTTTCAAACCTAAAGAAACTTCGATTTGTTTAGAAATTTTTTTTTTTTTAAAATCAACTTTGAAATATGCAAATCCTCATTGCATTTATTTTTTAACGGAATAATGGTAAGTGGTCACTGACACTGGACGGTCTCCCGGTGATAGTTAAGCGGTCACGGACACTGGAGGTCTCCCGGTGATAGTTAAGCGGTCACGGACACTGGACGGTCTCCCGGTGATAGTTAAGAGAAAATGTGTCTGGAAAGAACCGGAAACTGAAGATGGAATATCTGAATTTATAGTCGATTCGCCCACTTTCCCCGGAAATGAAATTGATAAGATAGAAAGTCTCCCGTATCTGATTTCACCTTTCACAGACACTGGACTATTTCATCGTGGTATTTCCCCTCATTTATAGAGTCTTGCCGGTTAATTGGGATTTATTCTTCAAGTGACACATTTGTTAATGACAGTTAAAAATGAGAATTATAAAATGCTACATCTATTCCATATTAATGTATGGCTCAGAAACATGGACACTAAATAAACAATTAGAAGACAAAATTGATGCCTTTGAGATGTGGGTATATAGAAGAATAGGGAGAACATCATGGAAAGAGAAATAAAAGAGATACAAATAAAGAGGTGCTAAAGACATGTAATATGAAGAAAGAACTACTAAGAGAAATAAAGATCAGGCAAATAAAATACTCTGGACACATTAAAAGACATGACACCTTATTGAAGACCTTACTTGAGGGTAAAGTCAAAGGGAAGCGAGCAAGAGGTAGACAGAGATACAAGTGGGAGAGTAACATTACACGATGGACAGGTTACAGTCTAGCAGAGTGTACCACCAAGACAAGAGACAGGAGATGTTGGAGATACGTTGCAGCCAACCTTCGATGCGGAGACGGCACTTAATGATGATGACACATTTGACTTTTCACGTGATTTCCATTGGACTCTGTGTCGTCAGCCAAAGAAATTCATCATAAAATTATAATGCATCACGATGGAAGGCTGAATCCCACTGTAGCCCACATTCGAAAATATGTACTCACTGCGCAAAACTGAAATCCAACAGGTAAAACTTGAAACAGGGTGATGAAGTTTTGCTAATAACATGAAACACGCATAAGCACGCACACACAAATCGACGTTTCGACCGAAAGGCCTTTATCAAGGAATGCATGCACATACATAAAAAACTACATGTAGGGACGTCACAATTGGCGTTCACATGTCTAGCGAGATGGCCAGAAGGATAGAACTTATGTCAGAGGTGGCACAAACAGAAAATATACAGAAATAGGAAATATACAAATGATGGATGTATCCCAAGTACACCGCAGTACAGCTCTCATTTTGGAATATTTCAAATCTATCGACTTGTGTAGGTGACAGTGTTAGTAGGTGAGGCCATACTCTATGACAGATAGCACAATCACTTGTAGAAGCAGAAACCGGACCTATTGCTGCATGTCGAAGGTAGATATAACCTTGATAACACTGATCCCTCTTTTTGCCTTCTGAATCATATCTGTGATGTGTTTGTTGAATGAGCGGCGTTCTATGCAGAATATAAATATGCTTACATGTGACAATAATTTCTTGAATTATGAAGAATGTTATAGATTATATTTTCATGTTTTTCCCCCCAGAATTTCCTACAAATTTCAGCGAGTTATCAGAAAAAGTCAGTGAAATACCAGCCAAATTGGCACAAGGCGTAGGGGAAGTCACCCAGAAATGTGTCATGCAATAAGACAGCATGTAAGTTATTTCCCCTGCCATAACTTCACTAGTTCATTAGTTCTTGTTTGTTGCTAGGCACACGTAGTGCCAGATAGTTGGAACTGTTTATGATCAAATTTAGATTAAAAATAATAGCCAACAATTCTTACCAACAAGAACATTGCTTGTTGGCAATGTTCTGTCTAAACATTTGTATGTGTGCACTGATCAGATGGTAGTTTGGGCAGATGGTAAAATTCTAGGGAAAAATACAATTTTAACTCAGTCCTTATTATGTTATTTTACATCTGTAGTAATGGATTATGTTATTTTAGATCTGTAGTAATGGATTGTTATTTTAGATCTGTAGTAATGGATTATGTTATTTTACATCTGTAGTAATGGATTATGTTATTTTACATCTGTAGTAATGGATTATGTTATTTTAGATCTGTAGTAATGGATTATGTTATTTTACATCTGTAGTAATGGATTATGTTATTTTACATCTGTAGTAATGGATTATGTGCATGGAATGTTTAGTTTTATGCATGACACATTTTGACGAAACCTAGAAGGTATGCTACTGTGGGAGTGAAATGATGTCAGTATGTTAAAACACACATACACACAAACAATGAAAACATCTCACAATTCACTAATATGGGATGAGAAACAGTTGTCATGGAACATAAGCAAATTGCAAGAGGCTAACATTAATACCACTAAATTATTACATGTTTTCATATGATGTTGTGCCTCCACACACATTTGATTGGGTGCCTGCATACACATTTGATTGGGTGCCTGCATACACATTTGATTGGGTGCCTGCATACACATTTGATTGGGTGCCTCCATACACATTTGATTGGGTGTATGCATACATATTTGATTGGCTGCCTGCATACACATATGATTGTGTGCCTGCATACACATATGATTGGGTGTTTGCATACCTTCATACATAAACCCCCTCCCCCCCCACCTTTCTGAGAAGGAAGCATCTTCTGGAATCATCATGTGAAAATAGTTGCAAGTCTTCTGTAAACATCATCTCACATCATGGTTCATATTGTTGATGGCACTTTGTGTGACTCATATTACTCGTACTAGCCACACCCACATATGAAGTCGATGTTATTATCGTCCTACTAGCCACACACACATATGAAGTCGAGGTTATTATCCGTCCTGCTAACCACACACACATATGAAGTCGAGGTTATTATCCGTCCTGCTAGCCACACCCGCATATGAAGTCGAGGTTATTATCCGTCCTGCTAGCCACACACACATATGAAGTCGAGGTTATTATCCGTCCTGCTAGCCACACCCACATATGAAGTTGAGGTTATTATCTGTCCTGCTAGCCACACCCACATATGAAGTCGAGGTTATTATCCATCCTGCTAGCCACACCCACATATGAAGTTGAGTTATTATCTGCCCTGCTAGCCACACACACATATGAAGTCGAGGTTATTATCCGTCCTGCTAGCCATGCCCACATATGAAGTCGAGGTTATTATCCGTCCTGCTAGCCACGCCCACATATGAAGTCGAGGTTATTATCCGTCCTGCTAGCCACACCCACATATGAAGTTGAGGTTATTATCTGTCCTGCTAGCCACACCCACATATGAAGTCGAGGTTATTATCCGTACTGCTAGCCACACCCACATATGAATTCGAGGTTATTATCCATCCTGCTAGCCACACCCACATATGGAATGTAGCTTATTCCCTCTCTCTTATAGCACAATATCAATGTGAGAATAGGGAGCTGGCATTACTGCAATAATATCATGTACAATCATGAGATGATATGTGATGTATACAATCATGAGGTGAGATGTGTGGTGTGATGTATACAATCATGAGGTATTGTGGTGTGATGTGTAAAATCATGAGGATATGTCATGTGATGTTTTCTGATGTATACATTTATGAGGTGATGTATTGTGATGTATACATTCATGAGTGATGTATTGTGATGTATACATTCATGAGGTGATGTATTGTGATGTATACAATCATGAGGTGATGTATTCTGATGTATACATTCATGTGGTGATGTATTGTGATGTATACAATCATGAGGTGATGTGTTCTGATGTATACAATCATGAGGTGATGTGTTCTGATGTATACAATCATGAGGTGATGTGTTCTGATGTATACAATCATGAGATGATATGTGGTGTGATGTATACAATCATGAGGTGAGATGTGTGGTGTGATGTATACAATCATGAGGTATTGTGGTGTGATGTGTAAAATCATGAGGATATGTCATGTGATGTTTTCTGATGTATACATTTATGAGGTGATGTATTGTGATGTATACATTCATGAGGTGATGTATTGTGATGTATACAATCATGAGGTGATGTATTGTGATGTATATATTCATGAGGTGATCTATTCTGATGTATACATTCATGTGGTGATGTATTGTGATGTATACAATCATGAGGTGATGTATTCTGATGTATACATTCATGTGGTGATGTATTGTGATGTATACAATCATGAGGTGATATGTTCTGATGTATACAATCATGAGGTGATGTGTTCTGATGTATACAATCATGAGGTGATGTGTTCTGATGTATACAATCATGAGGTGATGTGTTCTGATGTATACAATCATGAGGTGATGTGTTCTGATGTATACAATCATGAGGTGATGTGTTCTGATGTATACAATCATGAGGTGATGTGTTCTGATGTATACAATCATGAGGTGATGTGTTCTGATGTATACAATCATGAGGTGATGTGTTCTGATGTATACAATCATGAGGTGATGTGTTCTGATGTATACAATCATGAGGTGATGTGTTCTGATGTATACAATCATGAGGTGATGTGTTCTGATGTATACAATCATGAGGTGATGTGTTCTGATGTATACAATCATGAGATGATATGTGGTGTGATGTATACAATCATGAGGTGAGATGTGTGGTGTGATGTATACAATCATGAGGTATTGTGGTGTGATGTGTAAAATCATGAGGATATGTCATGTGATGTTTTCTGATGTATACATTTATGAGGTGATGTATTGTGATGTATACATTCATGAGGTGATGTATTGTGATGTATACAATCATGAGGTGATGTATTGTGATGTATATATTCATGAGGTGATCTATTCTGATGTATACATTCATGTGGTGATGTATTGTGATGTATACAATCATGAGGTGATGTATTCTGATGTATACATTCATGTGGTGATGTATTGTGATGTATACAATCATGAGGTGATATGTTCTGATGTATACAATCATGAGGTGATGTGTTCTGATGTATACAATCATGAGGTGATGTGTTCTGATGTATACAATCATGAGGTGATGTGTTCTGATGTATACAATCATGAGGTGATGTGTTCTGATGTATACAATCATGAGGTGATGTGTTCTGATGTATACAATCATGAGGTGATGTGTTCTGATGTATACAATCATGAGGTGATGTGTTCTGATGTATACAATCATGAGGTGATGTGTTCTGATGTATACAATCATGAGGTGATGTGTTCTGATGTATACAATCATGAGGTGATGTGTTCTGATGTATACAATCATGAGGTGATGTGTTCTGATGTATACAATCATGAGATGATGTCATGTGATGTATGCAATAATAAGGTGATGTTCTGTGATATATACCATTTATAAATCATGTTCTGTGAGCTGTTGCAAACATTATATATCAACTGAAGATTGATGTGTTGGGCCATTGAGGCAAATAAAATGGTGACATAGCATGTTTCCACTTTTTAGACTACGCCCTGCTAAAAATCTAGTAGGACCATTATGCTGCAACAAGAGAGAACCAGTTCGAGTCTGAGAATGAATGATGAAGACAAAGAAGCATTAAATAAATCCACCACATCCACAAAATATCCAGTGCAGTGAAACTTTCCACAAAGTATCCATCACATCTATGTACAGAGAATTGATCATGTTTCTCCACCATGCTTCTATCAAATCTATCCATAATGTATCCACCATATCAATCCATAAACATCAAATCTATCCACAATGTATCCACCATATCAATCCACAAACATCAAATCTATCCAGCGACTATTATACTATTGACATCAATCTTTATCGACAGTGTTTGGTTTCATCTCACACACAAATGTCCTGGTGAGAAGATAACAGACTTACGGAGCCTCATGATGATGATGATAGTGCATGTAGATCTGCATGACTCGAGGACACAACACCTGATGTTATGGAGGCCTGTAATGTTTGTGACGACAACCTGCAGGTCACCTATTATAAGTCATGTTTTCTTGTTGCTAGAATAGCATTATATAACATATCCAAGCTGTGAGTGCCGGATACACGATTCCATTATTCAATTATTTCAGTATGTCCAATTTCACTCATTATTTGTCCAGTAGTTACGGAACATATCTTGTTAGGGTCCCCATGTTTCCACATTTCTTGCAGTCTCCCATTAATACAGGTCAAACATGCAACAGTGTAATGAAATTTTGCTAATAACTGGAAACACACATAGTAGCACACACAATCGCAATTTGATGTTTCTATCAAAAGGCCTTTATCAGTAATATTCACATGAGAAAATTGTCACATGAGGTCATATAGTTGACCTGAATTAGAACTATATTCATCTATATTTAGCTCTGCCATGTGAATGCCTGATATGTAAGTCTATTCTAGGAACATTTACACACCTGTGTATAGGTAAGTCTATTCTAGGAACATTTACACACCTGTGTATAGGTAAGTCTATTCTAGGAACATTTACACACCTGTGTATAGGTAAGTATTCTAGGAACATTTACACACCTGTGTATAGGTAAGTATTCTAGGAACATTTACACACCTGTGTATAGGTAAGTATTCTAGGAGCATTTACACACCTGTGTATAGGTAAGTCTTGTTCACCAAGTCCATCTGTGCCTCAAAGTATACAAAATGTTTGCTCTAGAACACTACTATAGTGCAACTTAGCAGAAACAATGTTACCTACTACAGATAATATCTACCATTTTTATACCAACACTCTGTTACCAATGTCAAACATGGACTTAACAGCCTCGCAGCAGAGGAAAATAGTTACATATGAAATCAAGTGCCTGAAAAAATCTGCAATGATTACTCAATTAGATAAAATAAGAAATGAAGAAATTAGGAAAAGAGTTGGTATAATATCATGTATCGAACATATTGAGAGACATCAAGTAAAATGGATCTGTCATCTTATGAGAATGAACCCAAAGCAAATACCAGTAAGAGTATATAATAAAACATATCCAGGCATAAGGTCAAAGGCAGACCAAGAAAATGGTGGATAGAAAACATCAAGATTGCCTTGAACAAACATAGACTTAATGCTACCACAGTGACACATCTGGCCTTGAAATGACAACTTAAGCAGCACCCATCCTTACACTTAACGGCAAGTCTGGGTACAATCAACCATCATTCACCTCAGGATAGACAATAGATTATGTTACATACATCAATTAATCAATTTGTTAAGTACTCAATACGTAATCTATGTGAACAATCAACTTTATACCTAATGTTCTTGATTCTGTTAATGATTGTGTTTAGAATTTACTACAAATTATCAGAAAATAGGTAAGGGGGTCCACATTATCATATGATTGAGCTATTGTAATAACTGAAAGATTGTTAAGTACACGCTGACGGACCTGAGACAATAGTTGAATCAAGGATTTGTGGTTCGTGTAAGCATGTCTTGGTTAGAAAATAATGAAGTGTCTTTAAATGTTATATATTTATATTACAAGTGTCTTCTAGTTGTTTTACTACAAGTGATTTGCCCTTTGTTCAATATTTTTGTCAATAGCAATTGATTATATATTTGTGTCAGTGCCATGGCTGTGCTCTTTAGTTTGGAATGGTTAAGTGTACATGATGTGTGCATACACCAGCTGATTGTATGAATGTTTGTACATATGGGATGTTATTTAATAGTTGAGTACAGATATAGACATGTTTCAAGTGAATGAAAGAAGAAAAAATAATTCAGTTGTGTATGCATGTGTACATGTAGAGTGCTCTGGAATGTCCAGAAAAATTTGTGTGTACACATATGGACATATTGACTCTTGTGATAAATTTATACCATTATGTGGTAACTAGTTTGTAAATGTCATGTGTTGACATCACATGATGTTGATGCCAGCTTCTACCAGCATTTACACAATATTACACAGTATTCCTCATAAAGATGTCGCTGCGGACATTAATGTGATCGTATGTTTATTTCTTCAACTGCAATCATACTAATTATGTGATGGATAGAGATGCAAAATAACTGTGAAAATAATAGAATTTGAAAAATAACTGTGAAAATAATAGAATTTGAAAAATAACTTTGAAAATAATAGAATTTGAAAAATAACTGTGAAAATAATAGAATTTGAAAAATAACTGTGAAAAATAACATAATTTCCTTGTCAATGAAGAAATAATATATAAATAAGTCAATATGGCATACACAAAACTACCGCTAATAATGGTACAGTCAAGCTGCAAGCCATGGCATAAAGCATTACATTCTCTGGACTACATCCAACTAATCTGCAAGAATTTGAGAATGAGCTTAGAAGAAGAAGAATGGTAAACTAGTCACAATAATGATAATAGAGAAGAATAAGGATACACAATTATTGATGTTTTCATCTAAAGTCATTTATCAGAAAATAAATCACACAATAATAAGTAAAAATCAAAACAGAGGTGATATTAGGCCAAAGCATGAGTAATGATGTGTCACATATAATTGGTAGAATATATTCTGTGATGTCTACATGAGTAATGATGTGTCACATATAATTGGTAGAATATACTCTGAACTATTATTTCAGACATATATAAGCAGCATGTGATGTCTACATCAAGGCAGATGCCATTGATATTGTAATTACTAGTCAGAATTGTGTACAGAATATTGTTGATATTTTTACTGATCTTGTTTTCAACTGAGATGTACTATACTCTTGTGATACTGATGTTTTAGTAATATTTGCTGGATCCTTTATTCATAGCTTCTGGTCATCCTTAACTTGATGTCAAGAAACTGTAATCTTGATGTCAAGTTATTCATACATTGATTGCCAAGTCATCTTAACCTTGATGTCACGTTACCCTAACCTTGATTTAGAGTCATCCTAACCTTGATGTGAAATAATCCTAAGATTGATGTCAAGTCATTCTAAGATTGATGTCAAATCATTCTAAGCTTGATGTCAAGTCATCCTATGCTTGATGTCAAGTCTTCCTAAGCTTGATGTAAAATAAACCTTTGTTAGGGCTAATCTTATACCTATAGTAAATGATATCTTCAAATACTTCTAGAAGTTTCCTGATGGACATATGTAAGTTAGATCTGTGTTCTCGTTGTCTGCTTCCACTTATATCATAGTATTGTACACCCCCAAACTGTTGCCATGACTGTCTGTCTGTCTTTTATCTGATGCTAACATTGACAATTCTGACATTCAATTCATTTGTATCTTTTTTTGTGTGTATTCCTGGGCAAGAAAGATATCATTAAACATAAAGACCTGACATTTCATTTATTTGATAGAATATGTCTTGTTAACAATTTGAGTAGTCAGTCATGTGTAGGTAACAGAATGACTGAGTCATATGTAGGTAACAGAATGACTGAGTCATGTGTAGGTAACAGAATGACTGAGTCATGTGTAGGTAACAGAATGACTGAGTCATGTGTAGGTAACAGAATTACTGATGAGTCACATGTGCCTAGCAACATGTTGGAATTGTGTAATTATTTGACACAATAACGAATCCCCATCGTATGTACTGTTTGACACAAGAACAAGTGAGAATGTCCCCAGGGAATGTACTATTTGACACATTAACAAATGAGAATGTCCCCAGGATATGTACTATTTGACATATTAACAAATGAGAATGTCCCCAGGATATGTACTATTTGACACAAGAACAAGTGAGAATGTCCCCAGGATATGTACTATTTGACACAAGAACA
This sequence comes from Meghimatium bilineatum, assembly GCA_034231615.1. Classification (NCBI taxonomy): domain Eukaryota; kingdom Metazoa; phylum Mollusca; class Gastropoda; order Stylommatophora; family Philomycidae; genus Meghimatium; species Meghimatium bilineatum. The sequence continues at coordinate 120,648,992 of CM067299.1, read as the reverse complement.
AGTGAGAATGTCCCCAGGATATGTACTATTTGACACAAGAACAAGTGAGAATGTCCCCAGGATATGTACTATTTGACGGAGTAGCATGAGAGAATGTCCCCAGGGTATGTACTATTTGACGGAGTAGCATGAGAGAATGTCCCCAGGGTATGTACTATTTGACGGAGTAGCATGAGAGAATGTCCCCAGGGTATGCACTATTTGACGGAGTAGCATGAGAGAATGTCCCCAGGGTATGTACTATTTGATGGAGTAGCATGAGAGAATGTCCCCAGGGTATGTACTATTTGACGGAGTAGCATGAGAGAATGTCCCCAGGGTATGTACTATTTGACGGAGTAGCATGAGAGAATGTCCCCAGGGTATGTACTATTTGACGGAGTATAATGAGAGAATGTCCCCAGGGTATGTACTATTTGATGGAGTAGCATGAGAGAATGTCCCCAGAGTATGTACTATTTGACGGAGTAGCATGAGAGAATGTCCCCAGGGTATGTACTATTTGACGGAGTAGCATGAGAGAATGTTCCCAGGGTATGTACTATTTGACGGAGTAGCATGAGAGAATGTCCCCAGGGTATGTACTATTTGACGGAGTAGCATGAGAGAATGTCCCCAGGGTATGTACTATTTGACGGAGTAGCATGAGAGAATGTCCCCAGGGTATGTACTATTTGACGGAGTAGCATGAGAGAATGTCCCCAGGGTATGTACTATTTGATGGAGTAGCATGAGAGAATGTCCCCAGGGTATGTACTATTTGACGGAGTAGCATGAGAGAATGTCCCCAGGGTATGTACTATTTGACGGAGTAGCATGAGAGAATGTCCCCAGGGTATGTACTATTTGATGGAGTAGCATGAGAGAATGTCCCCAGGGTATGTACTATTTGACGGAGTAGCATGAGAGAATGTCCCCAGGGTATGTACTATTTGACTGAGTAGCATGAGAGAATGTCCCCAGGGTATGTACTATTTGATGGAGTAGCATGAGAGAATGTCCCCAGGGTATGTACTATTTGACGGAGTATAATGAGAGAATGTCCCCAGGGTATGTACTATTTGATGGAGTAGCATGAGAGAATGTCCTCAGAGTATGTACTATTTGACGGAGTAGCATGAGAGAATGTCCCCAGGGTATGTACTATTTGACGGAGTAGCATGAGAGAATGTCCCCAGGGTATGTACTATTTGACGGAGTAGCATGAGAGAATGTCCCCAGGGTATGTACTATTTGACGGAGTAGCATGAGAGAATGTCCCCAGGGTATGTACTATTTGACGGAGTAGCATGAGAGATGTCCCCAGGGTATGTACTATTTGATGGAGTATAATGAGAGAATGTCCCCAGGGTATGTACTATTTGACGGAGTAGCATGAGAGAATGTCCCCAGGGTATGTACTATTTGACTGAGTAGCATGAGAGAATGTCCCCAGGGTATGTACTATTTGATGGAGTAGCATGAGAGAATGTCCCCAGGGTATGTACTATTTGATGGAGTATAATGAGAGAATGTCCCCAGGGTATGTACTATTTGACTGAGTAGCATGAGAGAATGTCCCCAGGGTATGTACTATTTGATGGAGTAGCATGAGAGAATGTCCCCAGGGTATGTACTATTTGATGGAGTAGCATGAGAGAATGTCCCCAGGGTATGTACTATTTGACGGAGTAGCATGAGAGAATGTCCCCAGGGTATGTACTATTTGATGGAGTAGCATGAGAGAATGTCCCCAGGGTATGTACTATTTGATGGAGTAGCATGAGAGAATGTCCCCAGGGTATGTACTATTTGACGGAGTAGCATGAGAGAATGTCCCCAGGGTATGTACTATTTGATGGAGTAGCATGAGAGAATGTCCCCAGGGTATGTACTATTTGATGGAGTAGCATGAGAGAATGTCCCCAGGGTATGTACTATTTGACGGAGTAGCATGAGAGAATGTCCCCAGGGTATGTACTATTTGACGGAGTAGCATGAGAGAATGTCCCCAGGGTATGTACTATTTGATGGAGTAGCATGAGAGAATGTCCCCAGGGTATGTACTATTTGATGGAGTAGCATGAGAGAATGTCCCCAGGGTATGTACTATTTGATGGAGTAGCATGAGAGAATGTCCCCAGGGTATGTACTATTTGATGGAGTAGCATGAGAGAATGTCCCCAGGGTATGTACTATTTGACCTAATTTGTTATGACTGATATAAACATATGAATATTCTGAAGCAATAAATCTCAATACTCATAGTTGACTTGCACTGACTTGCACTGACTTGCACTGACCTGTACTGACCTGTACTGATTTGCACTGACTTGCACTGACTTGCACTGACTTGCACTGACTTGCACTGACTTGCTAGTGAGTGTTGTACACATCATTGGATACTATTGATAAACAAATCAACAGTTTGTATATCACGAATGGGTACAATACAGCCCATCTATTTGTACTGACCCATTAGACTGATTCAAAATTGATATATGTCCATGCACAGGGAATATCAAATTGTAAGCTATCGCAAGCAATCTGTAAACCACATGGCTAAACAGTGATGAATTCGAAGTGACAAGCTGGTATCTTGTATGATGAGAGTTGAACACGTGTTCATAACTAACTGAGACTTGGGTAGACAGTACCTGTCAGCATATCATCATCATGAGAATAGAAGTCAATGAAAGTTTTCTCTTTTATTTGAGCATGCACTTTTACTCAAGCACTCCAGAGAGCTCTTCAGTGTCCCCTTGAGTAGCAGATATTGACCGACCCCATCAAATAACCATGAATGTGACCAGAGCACCTGATACGATTGTCAACTCCTGCTGTCCGTACTTGCAGGCTTTCAGAATCATTGGAGGTATTGGATGTTTGTTTGAATTTGGTGAAATTTAAAACTTGGAATAACAAAAAGTCAAAAAAACTCAAATACTACATGTTTCCCATTAAGGGGTTAGAGGGAGGGATTTTGTAGCTGTGTGATAAAGTTGTAGGGAGCTAATATTTTGTAGCTGTGTGATAAAGGCAACATTAGGTCATGTGCAGGGTGAGTTATTTTATTTACCCTCTGACAGAAAAAAACCCAGTCCTTACTTGGGATGGAACTCTAGATCTCACTAGTGTGAGACTATCACTCTAACTTCTCAGCCATGCGCCACACTTGAGCATGTCTTTAAATGTCAACAAAATGTGTTTAAAATATTGTATTATATGAATGTTGTCAAATTGTTACACCTGGAATATGTTGGAGTCTTACTTCAAATACCTGACTCCAACAGTCAGCTTGAGTCTTACTTCAAATACTACCTGACATGTCTACAGTAGAGAGAGAGAGAGAGTGTGTGTGTGTGTGTGTGTGCGTGCGTGCGAGCTAGCGAGCGAGTGAGTGATTATAGCTTTGCTATGATATTTTCGGTAACATAATATCACAGTTCTACTTGTAGATTAAACAGAATGTCACAGCTCTACTGGTAGATTAAACAGAATGTCACAGCTCTACTGGTAGATTAAACAGAAAGGGAAGTGTCACTAGAAGTGTATTTGTCATCACACATAGAGAGATGTGTATTTAAAGGTATCTTGAACATTTTATGCCAGGTTTTGCATAATCAGAAGTGTGCAGTGATGAAGTAGGAGTGTTGTATCAGTATTCAGGAGCAATAATTTGTCTTGGAATGATTTCTTTGTTATCTTTGTATGTATTGCAGTATCACAGGTAGAAGATACCTCTAGTATTGCAGTATCACAGGTAGAAGATACCTCTAGTATTGCAGTATCACAGGTAGAAAATACCTCTAGTATTGCAGTATCACAGGTACAAGATATCTCATGTATTGTAGTATCACAGGTAGAATATCTCTCTAGTATTGCAGTATCATACGCCGATGATATCCTGGTGTATAGACGGAGTAGAAATTGACAATAGTGCGTCGTGGAACTGCAGGTGAAGCTGAATGACTGACGAACTGGGGTAGGGATACGGGAACAGTGGTCACTCCTTCTCAGGCATTCGTGACTTGGTTTTTCTTGAACAATCACATGGTATAGACACCCATGCCACATGTTTCGTTGACGGGGAACATGTTAGAAAGAACCAGCACAGTGAGATATCTGGGTGTGTTGTTTGACAGAAGTCTGGGAACATGTTAACCACGTTATCATATTGGCAGGTAAAGGCTTATCATCATTGAAGGTCATGGCTGATGCGCAGTGTGAGCAGAGGTTGTTATTTCTTTTGTACCAGGGTTTGGTGGCGGCTGTGGTGGAATATGCACTGGAAATTCTGACACTTAGCCAAACTCAGATCGAAAGACTGGATAGAATCAAGAATGCAGCAATGCGTTTCATTCTTGGGTCACAAGAGAAACATCGACACGAGCTAAGCGGTACCCTCTCGCCTGTCCTACCAAGAAATGTTAAAGAAATGGGAAAGGGCAGTGAATGGGTGAAGGTAGACACCGAGAAGAAATCACCGAATAAAGTATTAATACAACTAGATAAAACGTATCGAAATTGGACAGGTGTCAGGGCCCAGGTTACAGTGCATGAACTCGACCAGCTACACTCGAAACCACATAATTATATACACAGATGGATCCGTTAACAGAAACACAAATAAAAGCGGTTGGGGTTTTTGTTCCCTACAGAAACGGCGTGAAGTTGGTTGAGAAATATTCAGCATACTCCACTGTCACATCGAACATGAGGATGGAGATAGAGGGAATTACAGCAACACTTAATTGGTTGATAACTGATACATCAACACACGCGGTAATACTCACATACTCTCAAAGCATGTTGCGCAAGATAGAAATGTTCATGCTAAGAAAAAAGTTCATGCAGATGATGTCAGTGAGGGTGAGAACGTAGACATACAGAGAATGTTAGAAATGGGAGTATCTAGAGGTGAGGGCAAAAACATTAATTTTTTTGGAAAGTCCCGAAGATCACACAATCAACACCTGACCGGAACTATGAGTCTAGATACACTGGGATGGACACGGAGGACAGAGCACTTATGGGAATGTCCCGCGTGCTGCGAAGCCAGTTTCTAATCAAGAATCAACAAACAGATTTCGAAATATGTTTGAGAGTAGTAATACCACTTAGCAGGGAATGCAGAGAATGGTGTCCCACGGCTGTGGAGCAAGAGATGCAGGCTTTGGTAGGTGAGAATGCCAAAGAGGGAGATGTGATTATACACACGGATGGATCTGTGATTAGACATGTTCGCAGTGCTTGGGCCTTCACAGCTCTGTACGCAGGTAAAAAGGTCAGGAAGGAGAGTGGGGCCTTTTCTGTGACTACGAGTAGTATGGCCATGGAAATTATGTCGGTGACCAGTGCATTTGAGTGGGTATGCACAAAGAAGGTAACACGGGTCTGCATCTTGAGTGACTCTATAAGTATGATTAGGAAGGTACAAGTAGGTCTCGTTTGACTGAGGCCTTGAGAAAAGCGAGTTTGAAAGTAGCTAAATTTATTTTCGTGCCGGGACATGTGGGAGTTCGAGTCATGAAAAAGCAGATAAACTATTGTTGTGCTCGATTTAGACACCGGGCGATGAGGAAATGGATCGCGCTGACGTTTTGAACTCCATAAGAGATATAGCATGCGAGAGTGAGACTAGTGTGGATGATGATTCTTTTTCAATGTCCAGGATTAAATATTAGAGTTTGACATGCTGTGTTCTTAGAAGTGAACATTTTGGAGGGCGCAGAAGAATGATGGTCAATCAGCAGAGAGCCGGTACTGTCAGCAGAAGTGTAATAGCGGATATACTCAAGGAAAGACAGGAGCAACTATGGACGTGTCCAGTCTTCAGTGATGATGTTCGAACGACTAACTAATCCATTTATTGCATGGTTGGCCTTTTTTTTTTTTTTTTTGGAAATGTCTGGCAATAGTCTGGTGGTGTTTGCAAACCATTGAATTTCGCCTGGCAATAGTCTGGTAGGGTGTACAAACCATTGAATCTGTTATCTTGTGATATGATCTAGTCTGGTATTGTGTTAGTCTCCTGATGTTTTTATTTTTTTTCTCTCTCTTTCTTTAGGACCTATGATCTCTTGTACTATTATAATGTTTGCTAGGTAAGAGAACCTTGTACAAATTGGTGAAGAATCAAGTGTCTGAAACTTGTTGGTGTTATTGCAATGTGGATGCGGTCCAAATATCACTGGATATGCTGGTCTGCGGTCACATCTACCCCAAAAAATTCTAAAAACTGAAGATATTGTTAACAGTATAGACTTGACCAACGGTCAATCATGTTGCTATGTGAATCTCATTATTATTATGATTATCTATTGTACATGTGTACGATGTTGTACATGTGTACGATGTTGTACATGTGTACGATGTTGTACATGTGTACGATGTTGGTATGCATGTGATCATCTTTTGTGAAATTGAGCTTGTTGTGATTTGATTTCATATGACAGTTGTGTCCAGCTCTGATTTTTAGAAGTAAAGTTGTGGTAGATTTGAGATATGTCTTCCTTGTTATCATGACTTTTTTCTATGATGTTGTGTGTATTAGAAATCCACCCTGTACATGTAGTAGTCACAGCTGTAGCAAACCGAGCTATATTACCACAGCTTATAAAAATCAACCATTGTTGTGAGCACAGTTAGTGTATTTATCTAGGGCGGGTACTTAGTGTATTACTCAAGGGCGGTTATTTAGTTAGTGTATCCCTCAAGGTCGGGTACTTAGTGTATTCCTCAAGGGCGGTTAGTTGTCAAATAACGAATAGCTATTCCCCAGTTTCTGTAATGTTTAATAGAACAAATATGAATGTGTTTGGACTGTTTACTTTATTTCAAGGGGACACTGGGCGTTTTAGCGTCTAGTGACGCTACTCCACTATTGTTTATATATTTTCTTATTTAACCTTTTTTATTTATTTTTTATATATTTATTTAATGGGTTTTCAAATATATTTTTGTTAATAATATATATTTTATCTTGTCAATATTATTGGCATGACAAACGTGTCCTCCACGTGCCATTTTGGTGCAGACGATCAATATTGACGTCATAATGACAGTGACAACTATTGACAATGTTCCATTCAAGAAGTTCGCGCTTCACGTTATGCGATTGAAAACAGTGTAGGAATGAAATCTATAGAAATCTCTCGGAAACTGAAGGTCCATCTCTGGGCAAGTAAAGGTCAATCTCTCGGTAACTGAAGGTTCATCTCTGGGCAAGTGAAAGTCAATCTCTCGGTAACTGAAGGTTCATCTCTGGGCAAGTGAAAGTCAATCTTTAGGTAGCTGCAGGTCCATCTCTCGGTAACAGAGGGTCCAGTATTTGGATGTATGTCCGTAAATCCTGTAAGTGTATGTGTGAAACAACGGGCGTGAGTTATGTGACATACTGTGACACGATCGGATCAGACATTCCGAATAATGAGCACAGAATCGATTGAACGTCTCATACAGGAACAACAATATGTCTGTTAGTGATACAACAATATGTCTGTTAGTGATACAACAATATGTCTGTTAGTGATACAACAATATGTCTGTTAGTGATACAACAATATGTCTGTTAGTGATACAACAATATGTCTGTTAGTGATACAATAATATGTCTGTTAGTGATACAACAATATGTCTGTTAGTGATACAACAATATGTCTGTTAGTGATACAACAATATGACATAGATCTACAATTAAACATCGGCCAAGGTTCAACATGCTACATCATGTATGTGCCACAGCACCATAAAGTATCTGCAAGCTGAGTGCCACAGTACTATAGCGTGTCTGCAAGCTGAGTGCCACAGTACTATAGCGTGTCTGCAAGCTGAGTGCCACAGTACTATAGCGTGTCTGCAAGCTGAGTGCCACAATACCATAGCATGTCTGCAAGCTGAGTGCCACAGTACCATAGCGTGTCTGAAAGTTGAGTGCCACAGTATTATAGCGTGTCTGCAAGCTGAGTGCCACAGTACTATAGCGTGTCTGCAAGCTGAGTGCCACAATACCATAGCGTGTCTGCAAGCTGAGTGCCACAGTACCATAGCGTATCTGCAAGCTGAGTGCCACAGTACTATAGCGTGTCTGCAAGCTGAGTGCCACAGTACTATAGCGTGTCTGCAAGCTGAGTGCCACAGTACTATAGCGTGTCTGCAAGCTGAGTGCCACAATACCATAGCATGTCTGCAAGCTGAGTGCCACAGTACCATAGCGTGTCTGAAAGTTGAGTGCCACAGTATTATAGCGTGTCTGCAAGCTGAGTGCCACAGTACTATAGCGTGTCTGCAAGCTGAGTGCCACAATACCATAGCGTGTCTGCAAGCTGAGTGCCACAGTACCATAGCGTGTCTGCAAGCTGAGTGCCACAGTACTATAGCGTGTCTGCAAGCTGAGTGCCACAGTACCATAGCGTGTCTGCAAGCTGAGTGCCACAGTACTATAGCGTGTCTGCAAGCTGAGTGCCACAATACCATAGCGTGTCTGCAAGCTGAGTGCCACAGTACCATAGCGTGTCTGCAAGCTGAGTGCCACAGTACTATAGCGTGTCTGCAAGCTGAGTGCCACAGTACCATAGCGTGTCTGCAAGCTGAGTGCCACAGTACCATAGCGTGTCTGCAAGCTGAGTGCCACAGTACCATAGTGTGTCTGCAAGGTGAGTGCTACAGTACTACAGTGTGTCTGCAAGGTGAGTGCCACAGTACTATAGTGTGTCTGCAAGGTGAGTGCCACAGTACCATAGCGTGTCTGCAAGCTGAGTGCCACAGTACTATAGTGTGTCTGCAAGATGAGTGCCACAGTACCATAGCGTGTCTCCAAGCTGAGTGCCACAGTACTATAGTGTGTCTGCAAGGTGAGTACCACAGTACCATAGCGTGTCTGCAAGCTGAGTGCCACAGTACTATAGCGTGTCTGCAAGCTGAGTGCCACAGTACCATAGCGTGTCTTGCAAGATTGGAGGCACAGCAGCTTGAAGAGCTAACTGTAGGTGATGCAGGAGAAGTTAGGCAACCCACTTTGTGTCTACAGGAATCAGGCTCACTTGATATACAACCCACTTTGTGTCTACAGGAATAAGGCTCACTTGATATACAACCCACTTTGTGTCTACAGGAATCAGGCTCATATACAACCCACTTTGTGTCTACAGGAATCAGGCTCATATACAACCCACTTTGTGTCTACAGGAATCAGATTCACGTGATATACAACCCACTTTGTGTCTACAGGAATCATGCTCACTTGATATACAACCCACTTTGTGTCTACAGGAATCAGGCTCACTTGATATACAACCCACTTTGTGTCTACAGGAATCAGGCTCATATACAACCCACTTTGTGTCTACAGGAATCAGATTCACGTGATATACAACCCACTTTGTGTCTACAGGAATCAGGCTCACTTGATATACAACCCACTTTGTGTCTACAGGAATCTGGCTCACTTGATATACAACCCACTTTGTGTCTACAGGAATCAGGCTCACTTGATATACAACCCACTTTGTGTCTACAGGAATCAGATTCACGTGATATACAACCCACTTTGTGTCTACAGGAATCAGGCTCACTTGATATACAACCCACTTTGTGTCTACAGGAATCAGGCTCACTTGATATACAACCCACTTTGTGTCTACAGGAATCAGGCTCATATACAACCCACTTTGTGTCTACAGGAATCAGGCTCATATACAACCCACTTTGTGTCTACAGGAATCAGATTCACGTGATATACAACCCACTTTGTGTCTACAGGAATCAGATTCACGTGATATACAACCCACTTTGTGTCTACAGGAATCAGATTCACATGATATACAACCCACTTTGTGTCTACAGGAATCAGGCTCACTTGATATACAACCCACTTTGTGTCTACAGGAATCAGATTCACGTGATATACAACCCACTTTGTGTCTACAGGAATCAGATTCACGTGATATACAACCCACTTTGTGTCTACAGGAATCAGATTCACGTGATATACAACCCACTTTGTGTCTACAGGAATCAGATTCACGTGATATACAACCCACTTTGTGTCTACAGGAATCAGATTCACATGATATACAACCCACTTTGTGTCTACAGGAATCAGGCTCACTTGATATACAACCCACTTTGTGTCTACAGGAATCAGATTCACGTGATATACAACCCACTTTGTGTCTACAGGAATCAGGCTCATATACAACCCACTTTGTGTCTACAGGAATCAGATTCACGTGATATACAACCCACTTTGTGTCTACAGGAATCAGGCTCATATACAACCCACTTTGTGTCTACAGGAATCAGGCTCATATACAACCCACTTTTTGTCTACATGAATCAGATTCACGTGATATGCAACCCACTTTGTGTCTACAGGAATCAAGCTCACTTGATATACAACCCACTTTGTGTCTACAGGAATCTGGCTCACTTGATATACAACCCACTTTGTGTCTACAGGAATCAGGCTCATATACAACCCACTTTTTGTCTACATGAATCAGATTCACGTGATATACAACCCACTTTGTGTCTACAGGAATCAAGCTCACTTGATATACAACCCACTTTGTGTCTACAGGAATCAGGCTCACTTGATATACAACCCACTTTGTGTCTACAGGAATCAGGCTCACTTGATATACAACCCACTTTGTGTCTACAGGAATCAGGCTCACTTGATATACAACCCACTTTGTGTCTACAGGAATCAGGCTCACTTGATATACAACCCACTTTGTGTCTACAGGAATCAGGCTCATATACAACCCACTTTGTGTCTACAGGAATCAGGCTCATATACAACCCACTTTGTGTCTACAGGAATCAGATTCACGTGATATACAACCCACTTTGTGTCTACAGGAATCAGGCTCACTTGATATACAACCCACTTTGTGTCTACAGGAATCAGGCTCACTTGATATACAACCCACTTTGTGTCTACAGGAATCAGGCTCACTTGATATACAACCCACTTTGTGTCTACAGGAATCAGGCTCATATACAACCCACTTTGTGTCTACAGGAATCAGATTCACGTGATATACAACCCACTTTGTGTCTACAGGAAGCAGATTCACATGATATACAACCCACTTTGTGTCTACAGGAATCAGGCTCACTTGATATACAACCCACTTTGTGTCTACAGGAATCAGATTCACGTGATATACAACCCACTTTGTGTCTACAGGAATCAGATTCACGTGATATACAACCCACTTTGTGTCTACAGGAATCAGATTCACGTGATATACAACCCACTTTGTGTCTACAGGAATCAGATTCACGTGATATACAACCCACTTTGTCTCTACAGGAATCAGATTCACATGATATACAACCCACTTTGTGTCTACAGGAATCAGGCTCACTTGATATACAACCCACTTTGTGTCTACAGGAATCAGATTCACGTGATATACAACCCACTTTGTGTCTACAGGAATCAGGCTCATATACAACCCACTTTGTGTCTACAGGAATCAGATTCACGTGATATACAACCCACTTTGTGTCTACAGGAATCAGATTCACGTGATAAACAACCCACTTTGTGTCTACAGGAATCAGATTCACATGATATACAACCCACTTTGTGTCTACAGGAATCAGGCTCACTTGATATACAACCCACTTTGTGTCTACAGGAATCAGATTCACGTGATATACAACCCACTTTGTGTCTACAGGAATCAGATTCACGTGATATACAACCCACTTTGTGTCTACAGGAATCAGATTCACGTGATATACAACCCACTTTGTGTCTACAGGAATCAGATTCACGTGATATACAACCCACTTTGTGTCTACAGGAATCAGATTCACATGATATACAACCCACTTTGTGTCTACAGGAATCAGGCTCACTTGATATACAACCCACTTTGTGTCTACAGGAATCAGATTCACGTGATATACAACCCACTTTGTGTCTACAGGAATCAGATTCACGTGATATACAACCCACTTTGTGTCTACAGGAATCAGATTCACGTGATATACAACCCACTTTGTGTCTACAGGAATCAGATTCACGTGATATACAACCCACTTTGTGTCTACAGGAATCAGGCTCATATACAACCCACTTTTTGTCTACATGAATCAGATTCACGTGATATACAACCCACTTTGTGTCTACAGGAATCAAGCTCACTTGATATACAACCCACTTTGTGTCTACAGGAATCAGATTCACGTGATATACAACCCACTTTGTGTCTACAGGAATCAGATTCACATGATATACAACCCACTTTGTGTCTACAGGAATCAGATTCACGTGATATACAACCCACTTTGTGTCTACAAGAATCAAGCTCACTTGATATACAACCCACTTTGTGTCTACAGGAATCAGATTCACATGATATACAACCCACTTTGTGTCTACAGGAATCAGATTCACGTGATAAACAACCCACTTTGTGTCTACAGGAATCAGATTCACATGATATACAACCCACTTTGTGTCTACAGGAATCAGGCTCACTTGATATACAACCCACTTTGTGTCTACAGGAATCAGATTCACGTGATATACAACCCACTTTGTGTCTACAGGAATCAGATTCACGTGATATACAACCCACTTTGTGTCTACAGGAATCAGATTCACGTGATATACAACCCACTTTGTGTCTACAGGAATCAGATTCACGTGATATACAACCCACTTTGTGTCTACAGGAATCAGATTCACATGATATACAACCCACTTTGTGTCTACAGGAATCAGGCTCACTTGATATACAACCCACTTTGTGTCTACAGGAATCAGATTCACGTGATATACAACCCACTTTGTGTCTACAGGAATCAGATTCACGTGATATACAACCCACTTTGTGTCTACAGGAATCAGATTCACGTGATATACAACCCACTTTGTGTCTACAGGAATCAGATTCACGTGATATACAACCCACTTTGTGTCTACAGGAATCAGGCTCATATACAACCCACTTTTTGTCTACATGAATCAGATTCACGTGATATACAACCCACTTTGTGTCTACAGGAATCAAGCTCACTTGATATACAACCCACTTTGTGTCTACAGGAATCAGATTCACGTGATATACAACCCACTTTGTGTCTACAGGAATCAGATTCACATGATATACAACCCACTTTGTGTCTACAGGAATCAGATTCACGTGATATACAACCCACTTTGTGTCTACAAGAATCAAGCTCACTTGATATACAACCCACTTTGTGTCTACAGGAATCAGATTCACATGATATACAACCCACTTTGTGTCTACAGGAATCAGATTCACATGATATACAACCCACTTTGTGTCTACAGGAATCAGGCTCACTTGATATACAACCCACTGTGTGTCTACAGGAATCAGATTCACGTGATATACAACCCACTTTGTGTCTACAGGAATCAGGCTCACTTGATATACAACCCACTTTGTGTCTACAGGAATCAGGCTCACTTGATATACAACCCACTTTGTGTCTACAGGAATCAGGCTCACTTGATATACAACCCACTTTGTGTCTACAGGAATCAGGCTCACTACTTGATATACAACCCACTTTGTGTCTACAGGAATCAGGCTCACTTGATATACAACCCACTTTGTGTCTACAGGAATCAGGCTCACTTGATATACACCCCACATTGATGGTACAGCTAACTGAAGTAACGTGACATTGATGGTACAGCTAACTCAAGTAACGTGACATTGATGGTACAGCTAACTCAAGTAACGTGACATTGATGGTACAGCTAACTCAAGTAACGTGACATTGATGGTACAGCTAACTCAAGTAACGTGACATTGATGGTACAGCTAACTCAAGTAACGTGACATGACAAAATATCAGTTACTTATCCAACGTTTTATTGAATTATAATTCATGCAATAATCTGGAATAATTTGCTAAACATAATATCTCAATTATTGAAATAATAATTTTGTTGAATCTATTTCATGTGGTTAGAAGACACGTTTACGGTAAGAGCACATTGCAAGGACACAGGATATAAAAGATCGAAGCTGTAAACATATTTCAAACCGGGCATATATTTCACGTGAAATATAACAGCTGTTATGTTTTCGTAATATGACCTTTAGGTACAAGAATATGATACCGGAGCACATAACGTCATAACAAAGGTTGGATATAAACACAGACATTGCTGGGGGTTTGATTTTAGTATATACATATTTTAGCTATACTGGTGAAGATTGTCACCTGAACGTTGTAACAAGTTTTCACCAGTGTAACTGAAAATGTGTCAGAAAAGCTATAGTAATGTAAAATTATTCCAAGAAATATGTATTTTGAGAACTAACCCATGTCCTGACGTCACAAACATCCTCATATTCTACCTAAAGGTGGCCAAAAGAAGCGCTACAAGAATTCGTTAAAAACGTCTCTGAAAGCTCGTGGAATAGACCGCGATACATGGGAAGAACTTGCACAAACAAAATAGAGCTACATGACGTTCTAGAGCCTAAAATATCTTGTGACAAGAGGAGAAATGCAGCAGTCAACAGCGGAGAGTAGCTTGTAAGTCACCAGTAGATCCAAAACCATGCCGACATTGTCCAAGGAAATTTGCGGTCAGAATACGGTCTATTGTCCACCTATGAACTCAAAGTCAAGGACATAACTCGAACTACATTTCGTCAGTGGATATAACACAGGATCATCATCATCATCATCATGTGATATACAAATAACATCATGAGAGCTCCATGCACCAAGGATGCAATATTTCATCGCTGAATGCACCAAGGATGCAATATTTCATCGCTGAATGCACCAAGGATGCAATATTTCATCGCTGAATGCACCAAGGATGCAATATTTCATCGCTGAATGCACCAAGGATGCAATATTTCATCGCTGAATGCACCAAGGATGCAATATTTCATCGCTGAATGCACCAAGGATGCAATATTTCATCGCTGAATGCACCAAGGATGCAATATTTCATCGCTGAATGCACCAAGGATGCAATATTTCATCGCTGAATGCACCAAGGATGCAATATTCCAACAATCAGAAAACAATATATTTGTTTGGTAAGCAGGACAAGGCACTATATGTATCTCCAACAGCAGGTACAACTACTACAGTGTTTAGACCATCATACGTACTTTTTGACACACACACACAACCGTTCTTAATGAATAACATATGACATTGACATTTGCTAAATAATAAATACACTGATGAGATTTCTTGAGACACATTTGTGACATCTCTGTCTGATATCTATCTGGGTGTTGCTCGTGTTAGTTGGGACTATTTTCTAAACACACTCAGACTGCAACGTCTGCATCTGTTCAAACTTTTAACCTCAACGTCACAAACTCGTTGCTGTTCTTGTCCGGACACATCTCAAGGTTGTCTTCCAACGATGAAATAACTCCTGCAATGGGACACACAGATATGAACAGTTAATGCATGTACGTCTGTTGTATGGAGTTACAGTTGGTGTCCTAACAAGAATATGTACGAATAACCCTAGAGATTTCTTCAAAAGTGTCCACGCAATCAGAATGAGAAACAAAAGCTATAACACAACTGCAATAATAAACAACAGAGATGGAATACCTCTACTTAATAGAAACGATAGAAAGAATAGATAGAAAGAATAGATAGAAAGAATAGATAGAAAGAATACTCATAGAAACTGTATAATCCTAACAATCGGACGCAACGTACTGATAATGGAAAAGACCAAATCATCGCAGAGTCGGAAATGTTCTCTATCTATTCGCTAAACACTTTGTAGCCTTTCAGCGCCAGGGGTAGAAGAATTTTATGTAGAAGGCCCTCGTGTGCGCTGAGTATATTGTGGAATTTAATTCGGTGGTCCATAGTTTTCGTGGTCGGTCTCTAGGTCTGTCTTCACTATATCTGTGTAGCATAGCTTGCTGTGGTATGTTGCCTGAGGGTAGTCTGCTGATGTGTACAAACCATTTTATCTGTTATCTCTTAATATATTCCAAGATTGGGGCAGTGCCGGTTCTTTGTCTAATTTCTTACTCTATCTCTAGCGATATTCCTAGGATATTCCGTGTAAGCATGCCATTTCAGCTGTCACAAGTTTACGTTTATCTTGTGCTGTCGTTTTCACGTTTGGCATTGGTAGCATAGCGTTGGCATAACAATAGTTTTGAATAGTGTTATTTGCCAGACATAGAAATGGCTATAAAGAAATCGCCTGGTACAGATGGATTACCCAACCAAATCATGTAAAGCATGTAAAGATATCGGGGTAAAATGGCTATAAAGAATATCATACTAGCGTGAAAAGTAAGGAAGTTCGAGAGGACTGGCAAAAGTCAGTAATCGTGCCATTGTGGAAAAACAAGGGCAACAAAAGAGAATACGAAACATACCGAGGCATGTCGCTATTAAGACAAGACACAGTGGGAAAATCTATGCAAAGATAATAGAACAACATGCAAGATACATCGTCGAACCCCAATTGAACCCCTCTCAATTTGGCTTCAGAAGAGGGGTTAGTTGCACAGATGCCTTGTCCACACTGAGGCAAATGAGCGAGAGAGCAATAGAATACAACAACGAACTAAACGCAATATTTATAGATCAGGAGAAAGCGTTTGATAGAGTCAACAGAGACATACTATGTGGAAACTCTAGAAATGTATCAAAGTACAATTGTTAGAAAGTTAAGAGTTTGGTATAAAAACTGTCAGTATGTGGTAAGAATATCAGATGGTATTACAGACGCATTTACGTCAAACGGGAGTACGTCAGGGTTGCGTACTCTCACCCTTGCTTTTCAAGATATACATAGATATAATAATTGAATAATACAAAAAGCAAAACGTACAGAGGGCAACATCGACTCAGAACAAGACAATTTTTAGAGCAACTAATCAATGAAATAAATGAACTACTTTTCGCAGCCGACCAGAGACTCATATACGAAAACGAAGAACAACTACAAAATCGTGTTAGCTCACTATCTGCAACATGTAGAAAATACAACATGAAGATCATTCAATACACAAAAGACGGAAATTATGAAAATATGCCGAACATCGAGCTAACTAAACACACAGATAGACAACATAGGAGTAAAACAAGTATCGGAGTTTAAATATCTCTGTAGTATTTTCACACAAACATGGAAACCTTGATAGAGAGATAGAGATGAGATGTCAAAAGGCAAATGCAGTAACATACCAACTGTCACCACTACTTCTTCATCCCAAGATTGAGATGGTGTAACTAGTGCCAAACAAAGTCTCTCGCATCTTCACATTACAGAAAGTAACATGTGAGATGAAATGCTTGAGGATAGCTGCAGGGGTCACCAGGCTCGATAGATTGCGAAATGAAGATATCAGGGAAAGAATAGGTATTACACCTTGCATAAAATACATAGGCAGCAGATCAAGTGGTTTGGCCACATTAACAGAATGCATCACGACAAGTTGCCCATTGTGAGAATGCATCACGACAAGATGCCGGTATAAGCATATAACCAAATGAGATCAGGGTACAAAGCCAGAGGACCACCACGGAAAATATAGATAGAAAACGTCAGGGAGATCCTGCAAACACGGTCATAGCACAGCCGAGGCTACACATCTGGCGACACAAGCTTGAACTCTAATCACCCGTACGCTTAACAGCAAGAGTGGATAACAAAGCACCTGGGGAAAGACAATAGACAATGGCTGTACGTCTGCTGTATTGAGTGTTATAATGGGTGTAATACAACGGCTCCCAGGTCAACCTATCCGTAACTGGATACCGAATTAGCCCTGGAAGTACAGACTGCGAGGGAGAGGAGATAACTACCGCCCTCATATAGTAGAGCCATTGAAATGTGAGATCGATAACATCTTACACCTCTACGGCACGTAATAAATGTGTTATCTTTACATTATTATGTAATCATATGTGTGTGTATGTATTCATGGTGTCAATGCAGTTCATTCCAGATTGAGTTTATCTGTATATTTTATTGTCTATCTATTGTAATTTGCACTTGTCCCGTTAAGCGTTGTGGGGTGAAAGTCGGGGTTATCTGTTTTTTGTCATTTTCAATGATCAGCCCGTCTCTCTGTAAGGTTTATTTGGTTGCCTCCACCCATCTAGGTCGTGGTCATCCTTGCCACCCGATCATTTGCTGTTGTATGCACGAAGGGCTGGTTGCGTTGGTTTAATTCTCACGATGTGGAGAAACCGCAAATGTTTCTTTCGAAGTGTTCTTGACTTGACATTGTCTTTGTTTCTTTCCTGACTCATTGACTGCTCTTCATTTAAGCTCTGTAACATTTCTAACTGTCCTCAAACATCTCATGTTGGACACGGTAGCAATTAGTATCAGATAGTTCTGCAGGTAACTCTTCAAATTCCATACCTGTTTTACAGATGCAGTTAAATAAATATATTACATTATTGGATTTAGTCTTCCTACAATTGGATCAATGCCATAAAAAGTATGCCATCATGACCTACAGTTGGATGAATGTCATCAAAAGTCTGCCATCATGACCTACAGTTGGATGAATGTCATCAAAAGTCTGCCATCATGACCTACAGTTGGATCAATGCCATCAAAAGTCTGCCATCATGACCTACAGTTGGATCAATGCCATAAAAAGTCTGCCATCATGACCTACAATTGGATCAATGCCATAAAAAGTCTGCCATCATGACCTACAGTTGGATAAATGCCATCAAAAGTCTGCCATCATGACCTACAGTTGGATCAATGCCATCAAAAGTCTGCCATCATGACCTACAGTTGGATCAATGCCATCAAAAGTCTGCCATCATGACCTACAATTGGATCAATGCCATCAAAAGTTTGCCATCATGACCTACAGTTGGATGAATGCCATCAAAAGTCTGCCATCATGACCTACAATTGGATCAATGCCATAAAAAGTCTGCCATCATGACCTACAGTTGGATGAATGTCATCAAAAGTCTGCCATCATGACCTACAGTTGGATCAATGCCATCAAAAGTCTGCCATCATGACCTACAGTTGGATCAATGCCATCAAAAGTCTGCCATCATGACCTACAGTTGGATGAATGTCATCAAAAGTCTGCCATCATGACCTACAGTTGGATAAATGCCATCAAAAGTCTGCCATCATGACCTACAGTTGGATCAATGCCATAAAAAGTATGCCATCATGACCTACAATTGGATCAATGCCATCAAAAGTCTGCCATCATGACCTACAATTGGATCAATGCCATAAAAAGTCTGCCATCATGACCTACAGTTGGATGAATGTCATCAAAAGTCTGCCATCATGACCTACAGTTGGATAAATGCCATCAAAAGTCTGCCATCATGACCTACAGTTGGATCAATGCCATCAAAAGTCTGCCATCATGACCTACAATTGGATCAATGCCATCAAAAGTCTGCCATCATGACCTACAATTGGATCAATGCCATAAAAAGTCTGCCATCATGACCTACAGTTGGATCAATGCCATCAAAAGTCTGCCATCATGACCTACAATTGGATCAATGCCATCAAAAGTCTGCCATCATGACCTACAATTGGATCAATGCCATAAAAAGTCTGCCATCATGACCTACAGTTGGATGAATGTCATCAAAAGTCTGCCATCATGACCTACAGTTGGATTAATGCCATCAAAAGTCTGCCATCATGACCTACAATTGGATAAATGCCATAAAAAGTCTGCCATAATGACCTACAGTTGGATGAATGTCATCAAAAGTCTGCCATCATGACCTACAGTTGGATAAATGCCATCAAAAGTCTGCCATCATGACCTACAATTGGATCAATGCCATAAAAAGTCTGCCATCATGACCTACAGTTGGATAAATGCCATCAAAAGTCTGCCATCATGACCTACAGTTGGATCAATACCATCAAAAGTCTGCCATCATGACCTGGCCTGATTTTTGGAATGCTTGAACGTCTATTGAATTGGTGATCGAATAAACAGAAGTCAATGTCCAACTAAACAAAAGTTTCACGATGTGAGGAGTGAAAGAGTTGCAACAGAGAAATCATGTCAACAACAATTATGTAGAGGCCTCGAGTTATTCGGAACTATAGATCACAACCGAGAGAGAACACACGAGCATCAGGGCACATCTCTCCTCATACACATCTCTCCTCATACACATCTCTCCTCATACACATCTCTCCTCATACACATCTCTCCTCATACACATCTCTCCTCATACACATCTCTCCTCATACACATCTCTCCTCATACACATCTCTCCTCATACACATCTCTCCTCATACACTGTTTCCAACAATGTCAATATATAGATACAGTAAGATATCTGAAAGTTAAAACAAAGATAATACATGCATCTAAACGTTGATGATACCATTTATGTTGCGGAGAGAGGGGGGGGGGAAAGAAATTCTAATGCATACAATTCTAATACATATTCGTGGTTAAGTCATCATAAATAAATAATAGATTATTTACTAATAGATAATACATAAATAATAGATTATTTACAATTGACTCAACACAACAGCTAGTTCACTGAATGGGTGGAGGTAGACACTGAGAAGAAATAACTGACTAAAGTAATAATACAACTAGATAAAGCGTGTTGAAAATGGACGGAACTCAGGGCTCAGGATACAGTGCAAGAACTCGCCCAACTACACTCGAAACCACTAGACATAATTATATACACAGATGGCTCTGTTAACAGAAAAAGAAACACAAATAAAAGCGGCTGAGGTTTTGTTGCCTACAGAAATGGCGTGAAGTTGTTTGAGAAATCTTTAGCATATTCTACTGTCACATTGAGCATGAGGATGGAGATAGAGGGAGTTACAGCAGCTCTTAATTGGTTGATAACTGATACATCAACACACTCGATAATACTCAGAGATTCTCAAAGCATGCTGCGCAAGATAGAAAAGTTCATGCTAAGAAAAGAATGGTGGGACTTATTGAACAACTCAGTTGTCCAGAGCATTACATAGATATACTGCCCTGTTCATGCTGGGGTCAGAGGAAACGAGAGAACCGACTTATTGGCAGGCAATGCGGCGATAGACGGCACAATGCGGAGAAGACATATAGCAGATTTAATAAAGGTAGTAATAAATTCATTTCAAGATGCAGCTGATGTCAATGAGGTTGAGAACGTACACATACAGAGAATGTTAGAAATGGGAGTATCTAGAGGTGAGGGTAGGAAAAGTAAATATTTTGGAAAGTCCAGAAGATCAACACCTGACCGGAACTCTGAGTCTACATACACTGGGATGGCTGCTGGAGCGGAGGGTGGAGCACTTATGGGAATGTCCCGCGTGCTGTGAAGACAGTTTCTAATCAAGAATCAAGAAGAAACAGCTAGTTCAGGTATATGATTATCACGTGGCGTTTTGGATAGCCTTGTCTATCACTTATCTCCACAAAAATCTCAGAACAATCGCGACATCTTGGGCACAAAGCCGAACTGATTTACAATTAACCGTGGGGTAAAGTTCTGGTACGTGATATTTAACAAAGCATCACGTACCAACGTGTCATCACATCAAAGCATCATCACAATAACGTGTCATCGTAAGAACGTGTCATCACAACAAAGTATCATCACAACAACGTGTCATCGTAAGAACGTGTCATCACAACAAAGTATCATCACAACAACGTGTCATCGTAATAACGTGTCATCACAACAAAGTATCATCACAACAACGTGTCATCGTAATAACGTGTCATCACAAAAAAAGTATCATCACAACAAAGCATCATCACAACAACGTGTCATCACAACAACGTGTCATCGTAACAAAGTATCATCACAACAAAGTATCATCACAAAAACGTGTCATCGCAACAACGTGTCATCACAACAAAGTATCATCACAAAAACGTGTCATCGCAACAACGTGTCATCACAACAAAGTATCATCACAACAACGCGTCATCGTAACAACGTGTCATCACAACAAAGTATCATCACACCAATGTGTCATCACAACAATGTGTCATCGTAACAACGTGTCATCACAACAACGTGTCATCCCAACAACGTGTCATCACAACAAAGTATCATCACAACAATGTGTCATCACAACAATGTGTCAAAACAACAACATGTCATCACAACAACGTGTCATCACAATAACGTGTCATCACAACACCGTGTCATCACAACAAAGTATTATCACAACAATAGTTATCACAACAATGTGTTATTGTAACAACGTGTCATCACAACCGTGTGTCATCACAACAACCTGTCATAGCAACAACCTGTCATCGCAACAATGTGTCCTGGCAACAATAAGAACTTTAGACATTCTACATATAAATCACTTACGTCATACCACTGCCACGAGATGTTCCTGTCGGTCCAGGTCTACGTTTAGGAGTACCAGAGGCTGGAGGAACCCGGACTTGCTTCCTGCAGGGACGCCGGACAATGGATGGCTCTGCCAACAGTGGAAGACGAAGTTGCAAGTTGGTGACCTTGAGTCCGTTGTTCTCGTCGAAGCCGGCCTCCATTTTGCCGTTACAGACCATAGCTCGTTTCTTAGAGTAAATAAAACTATGAGAACCTCTGGTCAGTTTGACTGTCCAGTCTTTTTCCACCTCAATGTCCACAAATCTATTGCCAAGACGAGTTGTCCCAAAGTGGGGAGACAACCGAATAAATTTCGCTCCTGTAACTACAGTTACGTCCCCTCCACCTGTTTGGGTTACCTTAACTCCATTGATGCGAACGATAACGCCACCTTTAGGCAGGTTAGCGTATTCAGCCTGTGCCGCTACTTGCATACAGCTGGCCACCAACGACTCTCCGTAGCCCTCAGATGAAAATAGCAGATTTACGGACTGATCCCGAAAAATGTCGGTGAATTTGATCGGGGCTGTCGGCTGTAGTTCTGAGTCTTCTAACTTGAAAAAGTTGACCCCATTTGAAAAGACAATCACGTCACCCCCCATTCGAGCACGGAAGTTCAAAGTCGCTATGTCAGTTGTGGTGCCAATCTGAAACACTTTGACAGCGGGATGGTATAGACATGCCGCTGTGCCTCTGCTGTCTGTAGCAACAGCCATCATGTGATTGTGCGACACGACTCGAATTGTACGGTCAACTGTCATTTCCACGGACATATCGTTTCTGAGTAAGACAGAGATCAACCCGGAGCTGGACACGTAGATCGAGGGGTAGACGAAGTACTCGGAGCTGGCTGAACTAGCCACTGTCATTGGGTAGCAGCAAGGGTCAGCTTGATGTCCGGTTGCTGGGGGCACTGGCGAAGTATCTGAACGGTAGCTCAGATCAGTCCATGAGCTGTCCCTGTTGGGGAGATAGTCGCTGTAACATCCGGTTGCTTCCATGTTGGACGAGTAGACATTCTGAGCAGCACCGTTGTAGGCACCGGTCGGCAGTGATACTGTTGGCTGAAAGCCGCTATCGATAACTCGCCCAGCTAGATAAGGAATGTGCGAGTTCTGGGAGACTGGCGCATCTCTTCTGACCATTGAAGGACCTTGACCCTCAATGAGATACTGCGGGTGGACGTACATAATATTATGTAGCGTATTGTTGACAGAAAGACTGTTGTCCGAGTGGTCCTCTTCATGAGATCTGTCTGAGCAGCGATGTGGTGTGTTGACATTTGTGTCACCTGGTGCGATGGGGCTAGCCTGACACATAGAAATCATGCTACACTCATTTTCATCTATATTTTGCCCTGGTCTGGAGCCAGACAGTACAGGTGTGGATGAGAAGCGACACATTACATCATCGTTCTCATTACGGGTACTGTCTCCACACGCAACTTGCTGCCTAGAAACATCAATCACTTGACTGACATCTGTGTCATTGATTGGTGGTCTGTGAATGTTCAGTGTCGTATCAGTTTGTGGCGTCTTCAATAGTTTCATATCTAGCATTCCTGTACCCTCACTCGCTTTCTCAGGCGGTCGTCCAAGTATACAGATATCTTCAGAACATTGCTGAAGATTGGTGCCCAAATTCTTCCTCGTACCCGCAAGATCAGGCGAAGCTGGGGTTATAATTATCGTGGGAAAGCAATTAGACGGTTCATTTGCAACATTTACCTCTAAGTTCAAAGTTGCCTGTTTGTCCTGTGTCAGGAACGTCGGCTCTTGCAACTGGTCCATCATTAGATCGCAGCGGTTGGCGCAATCTGTTTCGTTTTGATTACTGTTATGGTTGTCAGCGTCTGTTGCCGGTTTGTTGGTGTCCATGATACCTTATTCGACCTCACCATCGTCTTTGTCTTGGGTAGTCAAATTAGGACGCCGTTAATAACGCCATTACTTGTACAAAACTGCATCAAAATGACGAAGTCAGCAGCAAAACTGATGATGTCACGTTAAAGGCGGAGTTTGCGTGTGCATGTGATCATCACAAAATGAAGTTGTCCTGTTGGAGAGTATAGTCCATGTCTGCTGATCCCTGTATAATTAGCCTTTATCTAAGACATTTTGTGTGTGCATTTATACTGGTACTACCAGACCTGTTATACGCTTGTCAAACACGGACTGTGAATAGACGTCATGTGAGAACATTGAATCACTTTCACACTTGTCTCAGATAAGTTATGAACATCAGATACCAAGACAAGATTCCGGGAACCACCGTCCTTGACAGATCTGGTATTCCTAGTATCAACACTATTCTGATGCAGACACAGATTCGTTGGGCACTTCATCTGGTACGTATGCCAGACCATCGACTGCAAAACATACTTCTATATAATAAGTTGCACAAGAACATACGTTCTCAATGTGGCTATTAGAAGTACTACAATGATTCATCTCAATCAATCAATCAATCAATAAACCCATAACCCTTCAGGGTCGTAGGGGTACCACATTGGATGCTTCAGCACACAGAGTCCTCCAGCGAATTCTATCGTCAGCGATGCGGATGAGTGTGGAAATATCTAGCCCTGTCCATTCCTTGATGTTGTCTGTCCATGTCTTTATTTGTCCTCCTCTGCTTCTTCCACCCTCGACAGTTCCCTGCAGTATTGTTTTTGACAAGGAATCGTGCCTGCATACATGTCCGAACCATGCTAGTTTTCGTCGTTTCACTATTGAAAGCAATGGCTCCTGGACACCTGCACACATCTCTACTTTATTTCTTACGTACACATTGGTCTTATGTTCCCTATAGGAAATTCGTAGAATTCTTCTGTAGCATTTATACTCGAAAGCCTGTAATCTTCTCTCCATGTCCGCAGTGAGTGTCCAACTCTCACAACCATACAACACAACAGAAAGCACCAGCGACCTATACAGTTTGATTTTCACTCCAACACTGATGTTGCTTTTCCAAATCACAGTTAGCCTTGACAATGACGCTAAAGCCATCTCCATCCTTATTTTTAGTTCTGCTTTGCATTTACCATCGCTGCATATACTGGATCCGAGGTATTTGAAGGTATTCACCTCTTCAAGCTTGTGTCCATTCATCATGATATTAGTCTGGTTTTCTGTGTCTCTGCTGTTTACCAAAATTTTGCTCTTATCTGAATTGATTTCCATTCCGTACTTGCTGGTAACTTTTTCTAACTTTGATGTTAATTCTTGCAATGATTGTTCTGACCCAGCTATAAGATCAATATCATCAGCGAAACGCAAGTTGCAAATAGGGCGACCTCCGATCGATATAGACGTGTTGTAGTCATGCAATGTTTCTTGTATGATGTGCTCTAAGTATATGTTAAAAAGTACTGGGGACATTACGCATCCCTGTCGAACTCCCACAGTTGTTTTGAAGAACTCTCCAATTGTATTGTGTGACAAGACAGCACTATTTGCATTTTCGTACAGAGCTTCAATAATGTCTATAATTGTGGTGTCAAAATTAAATTTCCTTAGTATGTGCCACAGACCATCATGCCAAACACGATCAAAGGCCTTTGTAAAGTCAATGAAGTTGTGGTATAAATCACGTTGGTGTTGAATATGTTTTTCGATTAGTGTTCGGATGTTAAATATTTGTTCAACGGTGCTTCTGTTTGCTCTGAAGCCAGCTTGTTCTTCTGCAATTATTTCTTCCGACTTGTGTTTTATTCTGTTAAGTAGTATTTTGAGCATCACTTTACTGGGGTGTGTTATAAGGCTAATTGTTCTGTAATTTGTACACACTTTCAAATTTCCTTTATGATTCATCTTTATGATTCATCTTTATGATTCATCTAAAGGACTTTAAAATAAACGAAGATACACATGAATAACTTGCACAAAATAGATCTGCATGGCTCTTTACAGTTAAAAAAAAGGCTCAGTACCTTGTGAAAAAGGAGAAATGAAGCAGCTTAACATCAGAGAGTAGCTAGAAAGTCACGGGTTGACCAAAACCCATCCACAGTGTTCAACATTTGCTCGAGCTGCCCAAGTATATTTGCGGCCAGAATAGGGCTTATTTGCGGCCAGAATAGGGCTTATTAGCGGCCAGAATAAGGCTTATTAGCTGCCAGAATAAGGCTTATTAGCGGCCAGAGTATTGCTCATTTCCGGCCAGAATAAGGCTTATTTAGCCATGTATGAACACATACTCATAGACTTTTCTAATTGCATTTCAAAAGTGGATGTAACATGGTCATCATGACTTGTATTGGAGGAACAACAATAAACCCAAGGAGGTTCAAAACAGCTTCAAGTCTGCTATTTTTAATATTCTGTCAGTGGTCGGGGAAGAATGAATAAATTACCAAATGTGGGTTAAACATGAATATCCCAGGGATAATGATGTGAAGAAAAAACAAACAAATATCGTATTTGTCTACAAACTTGATTCAAGTCTCTCAAAAGACTCGCCAGATTTATCTTCTTCATTGTCTCTGTCTACATTCATTTTCAATCTACTACCGATAAACAGGGCGACGTCCAGCGTCGGATATGTATTGTGTCATGGTTTACAGCTTGATCAAGA